>CATIXD010000001.1:82500-86138 GCA_949710005.1 Ricordea florida
CCAAGTTAGTTTTGAATTTGAATGTGTTATTGATAGAAATACAGAACAGGAGTGAACGATTACATAACGAAATATATTAGCGTACTAAATTTAGCAAAACGGCTTAGAAGGGAAACCGAGTAGAAACAACTACAACGATTGGAGATGTCTCTGGAAAATAATTATATTAGTCTAAAAACGGAATAGGAAGACGACCAACAGATTACAAGAGAATGTAAGTAGGTATTTTTCATAATAAAGCGATAGCGTTTCCATTTTGAAGAAATTCCCAACACAGAGAGTTGCAGTTGTTATAACAATCATTTACAACGATGTGATCTGATATCATTGCAACAGTGAAAATATTGTAAATTTTCTTGATCTAGCAGCTATGTTTAGCATTTTCAACAGAATATATACCCAGTGTCACTATAAAGTACTGGTTCTGCAATGTCATCAGTGATCAATGCGATCATTTGAAAATAAAGCAAATGTTATAACTTACTTCTGAGTAGTATTTCTCTTTGCTATATATATGTATGTATTCTCTGATTGAAAGGTTTCAATAATATTACGCATAGACAACAAGTTTCATAGCCTTTTCACAATGGGTCAGTTTTACCTTAGAGTTCAATGACCCCCCCCCCCTGATAATATTGCAATCTAGAAACCTGGCCATTTCCCACAAATAAAATGTTAATTCAAGCCTTAATTAACATATTAACCTTGTTACTTTCTGTTGTTTACTTCATTTTTATGATGTCAAATATCAATATTTAATAACAACCACAACATACAGTTAACATTTTACATCGGAAAAACTATATAAAGAAGAAAATAAATTTTGTAATGCCAAAATGTTTATGATCTTTCTCATATATTCATTGCAAGTGTGCTGTATGTAGTAACAAGTGTTTCAAGTTTTCTAAATGCCCTATCCTTTCAATAATGATTTTCCACACAAACTTTATAGACAAATGACCGCACTAGATTTCAAGCCTTTAAGAAGAAATGGTATTGTTTGGAGCTGTTTTGATTACTACCACCTCTGATGGAAAGCCTATTAAGAAGATTTTTGTGTTGCTTGCAGTAATAGAGTAACAATACCTTTACAAAGGTTAGGGCATGCATCCCACCCCATAAAAATATATTATGTTAAACGTAAAAAATATAACAATAGTAATAATAATAATATCAATACCAGTAATAATAATAGTAATGATAATAATAATGATAATAATATAATGATAGTGCTTCTCATTACTATATGTCATTGGTTACAGTTCAATACCTCTGGCTGCCATGACTTTTTCGATGAAATGCCATCCTTATATTAAATCTTTCTTCTGCAGTTTTTATAATAGAAATTTGCATATATTCAAAATAATATAACCTTCTCTTGTTGGGTATGGATATTTTGCCTGTTTCTGTAACAGCACAATTAAACTTTCATGTGGTATATACTTTTAACTGATTGATGTCGATTTCACATTATTTTTTTACAGGAGTACGTAGTGCAGCAATCTTTTTCAACATATTAAGATTTCAATAACTCTTTATTTCAAGTATTGTTTTTATGATATGACCTAAAAATAGAACAACCACATACTATACAGTCGGCACTCACTATTACCAAACCTTTATTCAAAGTTGTTGTAGAATCCAATTGTTTTATCCCCATTTTTTATGTAATGACATTGTATCTCACACTTCTGTTGATATGGCATCTCTTTTGAGGGAAGAGGAATTTTCTTATCAACCACTGAGAGTACCATTGCAACTGAAGAGAGTGCACAAATTGAAACATGCACTATTCATAATGCTGTCAATTGTGGTTACCTAGGAATGAAATAATGACTGCAGTAGACAATAAAATATCTAATCAGAAGATTCTTCTTACAATGAACCTCATCCAATTATAACCAAAAAACATAAACAAAAAATAATTGGAGCATTCAACTCATCCTCAGTGTAAGAACATATTGTGTTTAAAAGGGATGTACAACAAAGGAGACAAAGCAGTAGAGACTAAGAAAATAAAACTAAAAAAAAACAGGTTTTTACACCATGGTAAACACAAGCATTCATATCAACTCTTCAAGATTTCACCTGCAAAAGATTAACAATCATTTTCAATTTGTGTTAAGTGAATATTATTGTGGTAATTCATCGACTCTGTATTCCCTGTGAAGATAATAAATAATTTTACTTCTATTCCCTCTGGTGCAATCTCAGTGGCAGTGAAAGAACTAAATGAAGGTCAATTTTTAAGCACTGTGTTGACCGGTATACTGGTCATGTAATTTTCACCAGGTGTCACTAATTTTGTACCAAACATAGCATAACAAATAAAATAATGGGGATTACGCTGATATAAAAAATATAAAATAAAATATAAAAGCATTGTGACTTCTTCAAAAACTAGCTTCGCGAGGTTTTTGCGGGAGTCGTATTTCTAGTAGAAACACGATTTCTAACCAATCAGCGCGCGTACTTTCTTAGGACTGTTTTCTAAATATATATATATATCTATATTTTAAAGGTGTCCGTTCGCAGGCCAGGTTACCTGGCAACATTACTTCATCTTAATTTCCGCCATTTCGAATTCCGTGAATGATGTTTTGAAAATAATGTGAATTTTGTGGAAACCGATTTCACTAACCCTGGAAGTACATCTCAGCAAGAAGATCTCCGAGATATACAAGAAAGAGCGGCGAGGGATCGTCGTCGAGTAAGTTTGAATGCCGCAAAAATCAGCGCACGGGAAGCGGCGACTCAAAGAATAGATTAAGAAACTACGGTAGGGACGATAACAAGAGATATCGCGGCAGAGACAACAACTGCTCGCTCAAAAAAGGCAAAGAAACAGCAAGGAAAAGGACCAGGAATGCAATCAAGTTACATGGGAAATTGAATTTGTTATAGATAGTAACAAAGACTCGTTTTAGCTATACAGGACATGAGAGACTTAGAACGGAAACCGAGTAGGAACGACTTCAAAAAGATTGAGATACACTGGAAAATATGATAATCACAAGGCAAACTGCAATGAAAACAGATTCAGAATTTAAGGAAAATCATGGCAACAGCGTACAGACAGAATCAGAGGACGAACGAGGAAACAGATTACCATATCGTCGTGAAAAAAGTTTCAGGAAAGGGGAAACAGAAACCAACCGCAAAGAAATGAAAGATGACAGTCACGTAGTATTTATACTGCAATGAGAATGCAAGTAGGTATTTTTCGTAGTGAAACGATTGCCTTCCGTTTTAAAGAAATTCCCAATACAGAGGTTGCAGTTGTGATAGCAATTATTTATAATTATGTGATCTGATATCATTGCAACAGTGAAAATATATTGTAGATTTGTTTGATGTAGCACTTTATGTTCAGCATTTTCAACAGAAAACATACCAAACAATAAGTGACTGGTTCTGCAGTATTATCAGTGATCAGTTCAAGTATTTGTAAATAAAGCAGTTGTCATTACTGACTTCTGAGTAGTATTTCTCTTTGCTATATTTGTTTCCTACATATATGTATTAAGTAATTACAAGGTTTCGTGGGGACAAACAAATTCCATAGCCATTTCAAAATGGGTTTTTACCTTTGAGTTCCAAGTATCCCTGGGAGTTACTCTCTTAGCCCCCACCCTTTT
>CATIXD010000002.1:0-67500 GCA_949710005.1 Ricordea florida
AACCCTAACCCTAACCCTAACCCTAACCCTAACCCTAACCCTAACCCTAACCCTAACCCTAACCCTAACCCTAACCCTAACCCTAACCCTAACCCTAACCCTAACCCTAACCCCTAACCCTAACCCTAACCCTAACCCTAACCCTAACCCTAACCCTAACCCTAACCCTAACCCTAACCCTAACCCTAACCCTAACCCTAACCCTAACCCTAACCCTAACCCTAACCCTAACCTAACCCTAACCCTAACCCTAACCCTAACCTAACCCTAACCCTAACCCTAACCCTAACCCTAACCCTAACCCTAACCCTAACCCTAACCCTAACCCTAACCCTAACCCTAACCCTAACCCTAACCCTAACCCTAACCCTAACCCTAACCCTAACCCTAACCCTAACCCTAACCCTAACCCTAACCCTAACCCTAACCCTAACCCTAACCCTAACCCTAACCCTAACCCTAACCCTAACCCTAACCCTAACCCTAACCCTAACCCTAACCCTAACCCTAACCCTAACCCTAACCCTAACCCTAACCCTAACCCTAACCCTAACCCTAACCCTAACCCTAACCCTAACCCTAACCCTAACCCTAACCCTAACCCTAACCCTAACCCTAACCCTAACCCTAACCCTAACCCTAACCCTAACCCTAACCCTAACCCTAACCCTAACCCTAACCCTAACCCTAACCCTAACCCTAACCCTAACCCTAACCCTAACCCTAACCCTAACCCTAACCCTAACCCTAACCCTAACCCTAACCCTAACCCTAACCCTAACCCTAACCCTAACCCTAACCCTAACCCTAACCCTAACCCTAACCCTAACCCTAACCCTAACCCTAACCCTAACCCTAACCCTAACCCTAACCCTAACCCTAACCCTAACCCTAACCCTAACCCTAACCCTAACCCTAACCCTAACCCTAACCCTAACCCTAACCCTAACCCTAACCCTAACCCTAACCCTAACCCTAACCCTAACCCTAACCCTAACCCTAACCCTAACCCTAACCCTAACCCTAACCCTAACCCTAACCCTAACCCTAACCCTAACCCTAACCCTAACCCTAACCCTAACCCTAACCCTAACCCTAACCCTAACCCTAACCCTAACCCTAACCCTAACCCTAACCCTAACCCTAACCCTAACCCTAACCCTAACCCTAACCCTAACCCTAACCCTAACCCTAACCCTAACCCTAACCCTAACCCTAACCCTAACCCTAACCCTAACCCTAACCCTAACCCTAACCCTAACCCTAACCCTAACCCTAACCCTAACCCTAACCCTAACCCTAACCCTAACCCTAACCCTAACCCTAACCCTAACCCTAACCCTAACCCTAACCCTAACCCTAACCCTAACCCTAACCCTAACCCTAACCCTAACCCTAACCCTAACCCTAACCCTAACCCTAACCCTAACCCTAACCCTAACCCTAACCCTAACCCTAACCCTAACCCTAACCCTAACCCTAACCCTAACCCTAACCCTAACCCTAACCCTAACCCTAACCCTAACCCTAACCCTAACCCTAACCCTAACCCTAACCCTAACCCTAACCCTAACCCTAACCCTAACCCTAACCCTAACCCTAACCCTAACCCTAACCCTAACCCTAACCCTAACCCTAACCCTAACCCTAACCCTAACCCTAACCCTAACCCTAACCCTAACCCTAACCCTAACCCTAACCCTAACCCTAACCCTAACCCTAACCCTAACCCTAACCCTAACCCTAACCCTAACCCTAACCCTAACCCTAACCCTAACCCTAACCCTAACCCTAACCCTAACCCTAACCCTAACCCTAACCCTAACCCTAACCCTAACCCTAACCCTAACCCTAACCCTAACCCTAACCCTAACCCTAACCCTAACCCTAACCCTAACCCTAACCCTAACCCTAACCCTAACCCTAACCCTAACCCTAACCCTAACCCTAACCCTAACCCTAACCCTAACCCTAACCCTAACCCTAACCCTAACCCTAACCCTAACCCTAACCCTAACCCTAACCCTAACCCTAACCCTAACCCTAACCCTAACCCTAACCCTAACCCTAACCCTAACCCTAACCCTAACCCTAACCCTAACCCTAACCCTAACCCTAACCCTAACCCTAACCCTAACCCTAACCCTAACCCTAACCCTAACCCTAACCCTAACCCTAACCCTAACCCTAACCCTAACCCTAACCCTAACCCTAACCCTAACCCTAACCCTAACCCTAACCCTAACCCTAACCCTAACCCTAACCCTAACCCTAACCCTAACCCTAACCCTAACCCTAACCCTAACCCTAACCCTAACCCTAACCCTAACCCTAACCCTAACCCTAACCCTAACCCTAACCCTAACCCTAACCCTAACCCTAACCCTAACCCTAACCCTAACCCTAACCCTAACCCTAACCCTAACCCTAACCCTAACCCTAACCCTAACCCTAACCCTAACCCTAACCCTAACCCTAACCCTAACCCTAACCCTAACCCTAACCCTAACCCTAACCCTAACCCTAACCCTAACCCTAACCCTAACCCTAACCCTAACCCTAACCCTAACCCTAACCCTAACCCTAACCCTAACCCTAACCCTAACCCTAACCCTAACCCTAACCCTAACCCTAACCCTAACCCTAACCCTAACCCTAACCCTAACCCTAACCCTAACCCTAACCCTAACCCTAACCCTAACCCTAACCCTAACCCTAACCCTAACCCTAACCCTAACCCTAACCCTAACCCTAACCCTAACCCTAACCCTAACCCTAACCCTAACCCTAACCCTAACCCTAACCCTAACCCTAACCCTAACCCTAACCCTAACCCTAACCCTAACCCTAACCCTAACCCTAACCCTAACCCTAACCCTAACCCTAACCCTAACCCTAACCCTAACCCTAACCCTAACCCTAACCCTAACCCTAACCCTAACCCTAACCCTAACCCTAACCCTAACCCTAACCCTAACCCTAACCCTAACCCTAACCCTAACCCTAACCCTAACCCTAACCCTAACCCTAACCCTAACCCTAACCCTAACCCTAACCCTAACCCTAACCCTAACCCTAACCCTAACCCTAACCCTAACCCTAACCCTAACCCTAACCCTAACCCTAACCCTAACCCTAACCCTAACCCTAACCCTAACCCTAACCCTAACCCTAACCCTAACCCTAACCCTAACCCTAACCCTAACCCTAACCCTAACCCTAACCCTAACCCTAACCCTAACCCTAACCCTAACCCTAACCCTAACCCTAACCCTAACCCTAACCCTAACCCTAACCCTAACCCTAACCCTAACCCTAACCCTAACCCTAACCTAACCCTAACCCTAACCCTAACCCTAACCCTAACCCTAACCCTAACCCTAACCCTAACCCTAACCCTAACCCTAACCCTAACCCTAACCCTAACCCTAACCCTAACCCTAACCCTAACCCTAACCCTAACCCTAACCCTAACCCTAACCCTAACCCTAACCCTAACCCTAACCCTAACCCTAACCCTAACCCTAACCCTAACCCTAACCCTAACCCTAACCCTAACCCTAACCCTAACCCTAACCCTAACCCTAACCCTAACCCTAACCCTAACCCTAACCCTAACCCTAACCCTAACCCTAACCCTAACCCTAACCCTAACCCTAACCCTAACCCTAACCCTAACCCTAACCCTAACCCTAACCCTAACCCTAACCCTAACCCTAACCCTAACCCTAACCCTAACCCTAACCCTAACCCTAACCCTAACCCTAACCCTAACCCTAACCCTAACCCTAACCCTAACCCTAACCCTAACCCTAACCCTAACCCTAACCCTAACCCTAACCCTAACCCTAACCCTAACCCTAACCCTAACCCTAACCCTAACCCTAACCCTAACCCTAACCCTAACCCTAACCCTAACCCTAACCCTAACCCTAACCCTAACCCTAACCCTAACCCTAACCCTAACCCTAACCCTAACCCTAACCCTAACCCTAACCCTAACCCTAACCCTAACCCTAACCCTAACCCTAACCCTAACCCTAACCCTAACCCTAACCCTAACCCTAACCCTAACCCTAACCCTAACCCTAACCCTAACCCTAACCCTAACCCTAACCCTAACCCTAACCCTAACACTAACCCTAAGACTAACCCTAAGACTAACCCTAAGACTAACCCTAAGACTAACCCTAAGACTAACCCTAAGACTAACACTAAGACTAACCCTAAGACTAACCCTAACACTAACCCTAACACTAACCCTAACACTAACCCTAACACTAACCCTAACACTAACCCTAACACTAACCCTAACCCTAACCCTAACCCTAACCCTAACCCTAACCCTAACCCTAACCCTAACCCTAACCCTAACCCTAGGGTTAATTTTAGGGTTAGTGTTAGGGTTAGTGTTAGGGTTAGTGTTAGGGTTAGTGTTAGGGTTAGTGTTAGGGTTAGTGTTAGGGTTAGTGTTAGGGTTAGTGTTAGGGTTAGTGTTAGGGTTAGTGTTAGGGTTAGTCTTAGGGTTAGTCTTAGTGTTAGTCTTAGGGTTAGTCTTAGGGTTAGTCTTAGGGTTAGTCTTAGGGTTAGTCTTAGGGTTAGTCTTAGGGTTAGTGTTAGGGTTAGTCTTAGGGTTAGTCTTAGGGTTAGTCTTAGGGTTAGTCTTAGGGTTAGTGTTAGGGTTAGTCTTAGGGTTAGTCTTAGGGTTAGTGTTAGGGTTAGTCTTAGGGTTAGTCTTAGGGTTAGTGTTAGGGTTAGTGTTAGGGTTAGTGTTAGGGTTAGTCTTAGGGTTAGTCTTAGGGTTAGTGTTAGGGTTAGTGTTAGGGTTAGTGTTAGGGTTATTGTTAAGGTTAGCGTTAGGGTTAGTGCTGGCGCTTGGGGTTATTGTTAGCCATTCACCCTTATGCTACTTGCGATAAAGGTTAATGTAATTCTTTTTAGGTCGAATGATGTAGTTTTTAGGGCTAATTTGTAGCAATTTTATTCTATTAAAGAAAGTTTTGCGTGAGTTCCTTGAATTTTATACTTTTCAATTTATGGCCTTGGGTGAATTCTCAGTATTTTACACTTTTTGGAGATAAGTTTACTTGCCATTTTATTGTTTACTGACGTCTACATTCGAGACATGCACCGTTTAATCTTTCTTTGTACCTTTCACCAAAGTATACAGTTTTTTAGAGTGTCCTAAGGCCTTTGATCCTCGAGGAATACCACTTGTACGGGACTGTGACAAAATCAGATGTTACAGCATTTACCGTAACCAGCTTTTAGTAAATGATGAATAATGTTTCTATAATATTTCAATTCACAAATATACTACGTAGATAATTTTTGTCTCAAGATATTTTTTATATTATGCATTCTTCCGACAAAAATTGAAGTATTGATTCTTGTCATACAGTAGTTATCCATAGCTTGGAGTAATATTTTAGTTCTCTTCTACAAAGTTGCTTCATAGTAATGTGCTAATGTCTATAATTCGAGTTCATTCCTTATAAAATGAATCAAATATCCTCCACGGATCTGTGTCACCTTGAAGAAGTACCTGAGCTAATTTCATCAAGTAAATGTAATGCACTCTCACTGAACTTAGAATAATCTCTCTTGTACAGTTTTGTGCCTCATGGTACATATGAAAATTTAGTGCAATTTTTGGAGTGGTCACTGATTAATCGTGTTGGTTGAAAAATTGGAGGCATGAGCCCAATTGATTCTGAATCGGTGTGAGTACCAATTTGTAAGAGATCAATATTAAAATCACCCATAAACATACAAAGTTTATTTTCAAGATTAATGAATTAATACAGTCTATTAATTTATCCAAATTGCTACAGGGATCGATGTCAATACATCACTCCACAAATAAAATCGCACTTTTTTGTACTGTCCATAATGTCTCAAAAACATCTATAGGGAGATTTTGTAAATTGTCATCTAATCATATAGTTAACATTGTTCCTCATATAAATGGAATCACTGGCTTGAACAGAAATAACATCACATCCACGTATGTTGACATTTACGTACATTTGTTGCTCGCTCCAAGTTCTGAATCCGGACAAATACACATTTCCTCCGACCATATTTTCCTTGTCTAACCCTTGATTCATTTTCCAAGGCACGGCTTGAAGAAATCAATTAGTAAACTCGCTAAACTTTCGCTACTACCTTACATTCCAACGTGCGGCTACATGCTTGGTGTTAACCTATTCGTGCCAAAGTCAACAAATCCAACAAAGCGCAGGTTTCATGTTCGTGTACGAGTCGTGAAATTTAAACTCCATTTATTCTCCTCAAATCAAACATCTAGCGTTGGTCGGCCGACGATTCTTCGCTAAAATTAATAAACAAAACCCTCGTGACTGTTATACCGCTTCGCTTCATTTAAAACCTTGAGAATCCTGAATGAGCTAGTACCCCGATGCATCATGGGTAATGAAAACTACTTTTGTGAAGGAGAACACAGGCTCTTGTAAAGATACTTTTTAGCCTAACTCTTCAACAGCCATGCCTGAGCTACGTCAAACCCACCCCTAAACCCTTTTTGCACTTCAAAACACCCAATTCTTAACCTAACTTTCAAAAGAAAGGCATGCTTGCTGTTCAACAGTTATCCTCGAGTAATCTCTCACTTCCGTGGATCGACACGCTGCAATACGGCCCAACTTTCTTTTCTATTTTCTATTCCACTGGGCCGCTATTACCGCGCTGCACTCCAAAAGTTCTTTTGGGAGCGCTGTCGTATTGACGACAAATCTAGCTTGATGATGCTAGCCTTGTCTCCACAGAATATGCTTACGCATCAGTGAACACGCAAAGCATTCCCACCTGCACGCGCCACGAGCCAATCTAATTTAATTACACGCCTCCACGCAATTATGCACGCTCCTTTTCTCACCAACATCCACGGTTAATTCACCTTCCCGCCTTAAAGTCTACCTTTCACTGACCGTAAATCCAAATGTCAAGGACTTTTATGGAACAAAGCCTCTGCGCTAAACAACGCCACAGCCACTAGCCGTCAGAGATAGGTTACAACTTACTCTTCTTCACTATCTAAGAGGAAAGCCATATAGTTCAACCAGCCCAGTTAACAAAACGGTTCCATGCCTTGATATTTTTTTTTCACAGTTTACGACTGCATGACGGCTGAACCCCACTTGACATCTGTAGAGGACCAGGTGAGCGTTTTATTATCTTTGTTAACAATTAGTAACTACTTCTAAGGGGTATTTAATCAAGTTTATGACTTTTTCTGTACCAATGCAAATCGGACGAAACTTACGGACCTGATAGTCCTGCCGTTCCAGTTTACAGCGCAAAAAACGGCACGTAAATACACTTCCGGTTAACTTAACCAGTTATTCCACTTTGCTTCTCACGGTCATGACGATTAACGACGAAGCTGTTGATAAAAACCGTAAATGCGGCGACGATGACGATGACAAGATAAAGCGATGCGGATAATGATGATCCATAATATTCACGCTTACGACGATAACATTGACTATGATAGTAATGGTGAGGAAAAGGAACTGTGATAATGACGAAGGCGACAACGCGCATTGTAGAAACGACGATTTAGACGACAAAATGATGTGACGATAACTATGATAACCATGACGTCTGAGTTCAACGTAACGGTACTTTTATACTTTACTAACACTAAGGGGAATAAAACTGATATTTATTGATGAGATATCTGCAGAGGGAAATAACATGCTTCCAAACGTGTGTACCCTGACAATAAAGTTGGCTGATGCTAAACTTCAGGCCTACACATGTTTTAATAATGCACTACAAAGTTTTCTTGCATCTATTGAGAAGAGCACTAGTTTGGACGATATCACAAAAGACCAATTAGAAGATTTGTTCCTAAGTGCTGGCATAGTACAGATGGTTGGAAACAATTCTATGCATGTCGTACATATTAAGTTTCTTAAAAAAGCCATGTATAATGACTTTCCTAATACAAACTCTTTCACAGCTATTCTTGACATGAGAGATTTGTTTAAAGACATCAACCTCATTTATCAAAGAAATTGAATGACACTCTTGTTTTTTGAAAATTAACAAATCATGCATTGCATGCAACAATAACTATATGATGAAAATGCTAAGGCCTTGACCAAACGTACTCGACTTTGTAGAGTATGGCAACAGTATACAACATCAAACTTGTCTTTGCACATCATTTCAGGTGCCATATTACACACAACTCAACAAGTCCAATGCTGTATAGTGAAGTTTGAGTATGGTCAATTATTCTACTCGACAGCCACAAGACTCTTCTTACAGGTCAGCAGTATAGGGGGAGTCAATCAAATACCACCTACTATAGAAACCGTTTTTCAGCGTGGAAAGGTCCCCAAGTATAAAAGGAAGAGGTTTCAATTTGTGTTGTTTATGAGACCCGAAGATTAACCGAAGATGACCCGAAGATGACCCGAAGATGATCCGAAGATTTTCCGAGCGTTTTCCGAAAATTAATGAGCTATTTCAATTTAGACAAATATGCATACTATAAATCTTCGGAAAAAACGTTGGCGCGCCAAAGGTATTTCCATTTAGAGAGTGGCGACACCAAAAGTATTTCCACAGTATGTTGACCGTCAAAGAGTTACGCGCTTTGGCAACGAGATATCAGATCCGTCGAAGGTCTACGTTGAGGACAAAAGAGGAACTTTATCGTGCTCTTTTAGAGGATCCCGGGGCGCGCGAGAATATCGAACAGACCGCAAGGTACGCCAATGCGTATTTAGCGTTACCGTCTCGCGATATCGCCCTTGTGTGGCTAAGCGGCGACACCCTTCTGAGGGAACAGCTATGCGACGGGAGTTTCTACTCCGTCGACGATCAGCTCCGGGGGGAGCTAGAGCAACGTGGTATCGTGCAGGCGTTAGACCAACTCCTTGATGAGGAGGAAGATATACGCCAATTTATAGCTGTAATGATGGGGTTTGTCTCATATCGACAGTATACGAACCATCGCATGCCTGAAGCTCGCCTTATCTTCCACGAATGTAAGTTAGCGCATAATCGTTGGCTAACGAAGTTCGACAGTCACGCTCTCAACGAGGAAACGAGGCAGAATAAGTTTCTTGAACTCACTGCTGACGCCTTTGCCTTGTTCGAAGAGGATCATCTTGCAGAATTCGACTTTGGTGCGCCCGACTTCGGAGGCGTCATGACTTGGATAAGTTCGCTGTGGACCGACTAGCCAGTTGCTCCGCAGACCCTTTTTGCAGGAAATTAGAGAGTAGCAACAAATAGACCGCAAAAATGGATCTTAATGAGTTCGCAGCAGAAATCGATGCTGCTTTGGAAGCGGGAGTGTTTAAGACTGCGCCTAGTGCTTAATTAGTGCGTTGTAGACTGTAACTTTTTTTTTTTTCGGTGTATATATATAGAACACGGTGTCAAAATTGAGAGCGTTTATTTTAGATGGTATGAAGGGGAAGGGTCAAACCGTATAATCCTCTTTATAAGCTGTAGTGACAAATACGAATTGGTGTGGGAGTACAATAGACGCAACGTAAAATTATTTCCATTTAGAGAGTGGTACATCTAAGGTATCTTCAAAATATGCCCACCGTCAAAGAGTTACTCTCTTTAGCAAGAAGTTATGGATTATCTGTAGGTTCTAAGATGCGAAAAGATGACCTCCTACGAGCGATCGGGGAGGCTCGCGCCGCGGAGTGGAGGAAACGACTCCGGAGAGCGCTACAGACGGGGAGATACCCTGCTATAACCAGAGGGGATATAGAGAACCCACACAAGAAGTAGCAGCGGGCTCGTGAACTCCGTCAACTTGCGAGAGAGGTTGACACCGCTCTTCTCGCGGAGGGTGTCCGAAAGAGGACTACTCCAACGATGAGGGCAGAAGCTCGTAGAAAAATTGAAAACCGTCGAGCTCCCTTAGCGAGATCTCTGGTTCGAGAAGGTGCGCGTATACTCGAAGAGTTGGATGGAGAGAGAGAGGGAGAGGAAGCTGGTCGCCGCTTTTGGAAGTGGTCTTTCTTCCGAGGCGTGGCCGGGTCTCTGGTGGATCGGATTATGGATAAGCTCCACGAGAAGGTCGCCACCAGCTTCTATCTGCGATACAGTTACACGTATCGACTCCGGAACCTCGAAACGGGAGAAATTATCTTGTTTAGCAAAACAGCAAAAGGCAGCCCTTGGATCCAGCGGCTCGAGACGCAAGCCAGAGACTAGGTGCAGGCGGAAGACGAGAAGCGCTTGAGTGGTGACCAAATTGAGCGACCTAATACCAAGTGGGTCTTCATCCGATTTATCTCTGTGACTGTAAAAGCTGTCGTAGATAGGCAGGCGCCTTTGTTGGAGACAGGTCCACTCCCAGATTGGTTGAGGAGAAAGCCTGGGATGTATTCCTTGGATACATATGAAGATAACCTCTGCCTCTTTCGGTGTATAGCGGTCCATCGTGGCGCGCGCGTGGATCGTTGTACCAGCCAAGCTCGAGCTCTTGCGAGAGAGATATACCATTCGCCCGAGGCTTGTCCAGGGATCTCTCAGGACGAGCAGCGGAAAGTAGAGGCTCACTTCCGACTTGGGATCCGGGTATACGAACCACAAGTGTCTGGAGATTGGCTGCATCGGAGACACCCGGCTCACTATGAAAAAGTAGGCACTCCACCAATGACGATCGGCGTCTACGAGGGGCACGCGTTTCTCATTCACGATATCAAGAAACTCGCAAAAAAGTTCGTGTGCGGGGAGTGCAATGCAAGGTTCACAAAGTCCTGCAATCTCCATCGCCACGCCGAGCGTTGCACCCAAGGTGAGACAAAAGTTGTCTGCAAAGGAGAGAAAGTGGAAGCTCCGCCGTCTGCCTTTGAGAAGGCTTTCTACCCACAAAAACGGGATAGCGTCCAAGCCGTCCAATGGCTCGAGTATGAAGCTCGCACCAGAGGGATCCATATCCATCACCAGCTATGTGGGCATGGAGGCGAACGAGTTATAGAAGGTTTCGCCGTAGACGGTTATGATCCCATTTCAAAGACCGTCTTCCAATTCAACGGGTGCCTATGGCACGGGTGCAAACGCTGTTTCCCATCGCCGAAGCAACGCCAGGAGCAACTTCGGAATCTTTCCAAGAAAAAGGGCAGCCCTGTTACACGCGAGATCGCATACCAACAGACGCTCGAGCGAGAAGCCAAAATCCGAGCTGCAGGGTTTCGCCTTGTGGTTCGGTGGCAGCACGAGGAGCCAAAACCTTGGAGAAAAAATCGCATCCCCGACCCAAAGACGATAACTTACCCTCACGCGATCGTGTTCGACTTTGAGAGTTACCTCGACAAGACCAGCACTTGTCGTCCTACAGAAGACCTGTCCTTAGAGGGAACACATATTCCTATCTCGGTTTCGATCAGCGACACTTTGGATCCGACTCCCGAACACCTATGCGTACGAGATCCGAAGTTGTTGATCGAGGAGTTCATTCGAACGCTAGAACGTCGAGCTGCTAGGATACGAGAAGACGTTCGCGCGAGGTTCCTGCCCGACACCCTCGAGCTCTTGCCCAAAAAGTATCGGCTAGCGATTGAAGAGTGGTGCGACCAAGTCCCCGTGCTCGGGTTTAATTCGGGTAAGTACGATTTGAATTTGATCCGGAACTACTTCGTCGAAGAGCTTTGTAAGACGACCGACCAGTCAATCAAAGTGGGCTGCAAAGCGAACCAGATTATGTTCATTACGACTCCAGGGTTGAAATTCCTGGATGTTGTGAACTATATAGGGCCTGGGAAAACCTACGACGCCTGGGTCAAAGCCTATGGGTGTACCCTCGCGAAGTCGTGGTTCCCGTATGACTGGTTTGATAGTCCTGACAAGCTCGACTTCCCTGGCCTACCGGACTACCCACAGTGGTTTTCGAAACTGAAAGGCAAATATCTTCTTTCCCTTTCGGAATATCGAGACTGCAAGCGGGTATTCCGGGAGAAGGGGATGCAGACCTTCGCGGACTGGCTCCGCTACTACAACAATCTCGACGTGGGCCCCTTCGTCGAAGCACTGGCCAAAATGCGCGACTTCTACACCGCGTATGGAATCGACATCTTCAAAGATGCGGTTAGTCTACCTGGAGTGTCGATGAGGTTCGTCTTGCGAGGCACACTTCGCAGCCCCAACCCGCCCGAGCTGTATGCCCCCAACAAAGAAGCGTACGACATGCTCAAAGCGAGCGTCACAGGGGGTCCCTCGATCGTATTCACAAGATATCACGAAGCGGGAGTCTCGCGGATCCGTTCCCACCAGTACGCGGATGCCCTGCTCTGTCAACGTGTCCTCGGCTACGACGCCAACGCGCTCTACCTCTCTACCATGGCAGCCCCTATGCCCTGCGGGGAGGGAACGGTGATACACTACAGTAGTCCGGACGGGTTTGTGGAGGCTCTACGAGAAGGAAGGTGGTTCGGGTTCGCCGAGGTTGACATCGAGGTCCCCGAACACCTCTGGCCAAAGTTCGAAGAAATGCCCCCGCTCTTCTACAGCAAGGAGATCCCCATCGAAGCGGTTCCCCAAGAGATGCTGTACTATCTCGAGCGAATGGGACGAACCCGCTCAACAAAACCGAAGCTTGTCGGGGCCCTATGGGCCAAGAAGATTCTGTTGTACGCCCCTCTGCTCCGCTGGTACCTCGCCCACGGTTTAGTTGTCACCGCGGTGTACCGGACGATCAACTACAAACCGCAAAAGATCTTCGGCTGGTTCGTCGACCAAGTCACAGAGGCTCGGCGACAAGGCGATGTGGTAAAAGAGAAAGCCCTCCTGGCCGATCTCTTCAAACTACTAGGGAATAGCTGCTACGGTAAATTCATCGAGGCGCTGGAGCGGCAGACGGAGGTGTCGTACACAAAGGATGAAGCTGTAGTCGATCGCGCACTTCGCTCCTCCTGGTTCGAGGACCTAGACGAAATCGGTGCCGCCTACGAGATACACAGGAGGAAGCAGAAGATCGAGATCACCCGCCCGTTCCAAATCGGGATCACGGTCTATCAGCTAGCCAAGTTGCGTATGCTGGAGTTCTATTACGATTTCCTTGATCGTTTCGTAGACCGAAGATCCTTCGAGTTGATCCAGATGGATACCGATAGCCTGTACATGGGCATCGCCGGGAAAAATCTGGACGACGTCGTCCGCCCCGAGCTCCGCGAAGAGTTCGAGGGCTGCAAGAAACAGTGGCTCGCTTGGGACAAGTGGAGCGGCCGGACGCCGGGCCTGTTCAAGCTAGAGTTCGAGGGCACCCGGGCGATAGCGCTCTGCAGCAAGGCGTACTATGTCGACGATGGGACAGGAAAAAGTAAAACCTCGGCGAAGGGGATGTCCAAGAAAGACAACGATTTGACCTGGGGCCGATACAAAGTAACACTCGATGGAGCGCTCGACCGGGCAGAAAACCGGGGATTCCGGATGGACCACGGGAAGATGACAACTTACCACCAGGAGAAACTCGGGCTCTCCGCCTACTACGACAAGAGACGAGTTCTACCCGACGGGATTCACACCGAACCCCTTGAGTACACCTTCAGGGGGTAATTCAGTATTCCAAGGGACTACCTGCAGCTCCTCGCGGACAAAGCCTCGTTTGGGTCCGTCTCTGAGATAGTAGACCACAGGCTCGCCAGGCCGAACAATCGCGCGTTCTTGCTCGAGAACCTCGAGACTCCAAATTGGGTCCGTTGCGCGTCTTCGCCCGCCCTCCTGTTCACCAGGCTGGTATAAATATCGTACGCTGACGTCAGACGAAAGTCTCTCCTCCTCCAAACCAACCGCCCTCCTCCAGGTACAACGGCGGAAGGTTTTTGTACCACCGATTTGGATTCGATGGCATCCTGCGGTTTTTTTCCGATCAACCGCGTCGGTTCGTTGTTCAAAGCCGCGACAACCGCAGGCAACCGAACCACCCACTGTACCGATCTTTCTCCTTCGGGAAGAAGCATCTCCTGGGCGTACTGGTAACCGAACAACCGCTCGGCTAGAGTCCTGTTGAATCTCTCAACGATCGCTTGGTCTCGGTGGATATCCACGCGGCCACGCCGGACTTCGGTATTGTGGCGAGCTAGTAGCGGCAAAACAGCTCCCATGAACTCTTTTCCCGGGTCGACTTGAAGTAGCTTGGGCATGGACAAAGGGCTTCGCTTGTAGATGCGCTCCAACGCTCCAGCGACTTCTCTCGCTTCCTTGGAAGCCAAAGGTTCAGCCTCCTTGTAGCGCGAGGCAACATCGACCACGGTGAGAGCATACTTGTAAAGCTTCCTCCCTCGCCCAGGTCGGTCATTGGGAAGAAATAGAAGATCGGCCTGATGAACCTCGTTTGGTGTTGAGACATTGAACCTCGGCCTTGGTATGCGCTGTGGAGGCGCGAGGTAGATCTGCCAAATTGCCTGTTTTTCTAGCCAAGCCAGGGCTGTATCTTCAGAGACGCCAGCCGCGTCCGCCAACTTCTTCGACGCGGCGTGCCCCTTCCAATAGCCCTGAGGGCTGTAGTATATGCCAGACAGCTTCTCTTCCATTGGTCTATAGCTCCATCTGGAAAAAAGCTGTTGTAGCCTCACAACCATCGGCTAGCAGCATACCCAATGGCGAGCATCCCACCCCCTACATAGGCCAATTCACCTGTTCGTTGGGAACTCGAAGGACGGTAATAATCGCTCCATTGCGGAGCGTCAACCGCTGTGGGACGAGGATGGGTTTTAGCGTACAGGTCGAGAGCGCGGTTCGTTGCGGCTGTGTCTTGGTCAGCGCGATTTCGCAGGCGTTCCTGCTCTACTCTCTACCTCTCCCAATCTGCCAGCTTCTCGCGGTGTTTCTGAAAGGCAGCCCAGTCAGCCTGGTACTTCTCCAAGGCTTTGTCGTGACGCTTACGCTCAGCCGCCATTGCATCGGGACCTTTCCCAGAAATCGCCCGTGCGAGATACGAACCACCAACGAAGGCCGTAGCGTTCAAGATAGCCCCACCAACCATCAACGCTATGGTTGCCATCTCTACTCAGTTGGGATTATCTTTTTATCGACTAAGTATTGCCTAGCTGCGACAGCTCCCGAGAGAACTGCAACCCACTTCGCGTAGTTTTCAATCGACGAGGAAGGGTCCGAGATCATAGGCGTTTTGAGAACCTTTTTCCCCAACCAACCGATACCAGCAGCAATGCCTGTCAGAGTTGCCGCTTCGACAACAGTGTTTACGACTTTGTTGTCCATCGAGACTATACAATACAAAAATCTATTCCATAATTTCGCGAGGCCGCGCAGGCTCGGGTGGGGGGTGAGTAAGCTGGCCCTCCGGACGGGCACGACGCTCCCGCGGCGAAGCCAGTGCGTCGTAGACTCGCAGACTTGGCTGCTGCTGCGGTTGCTTGAAATGCGCTAGATACAGACTATACAGACTGGCGAAGAGGCTCCCTGCGGCAATCAGGAGCCCCCAATTGACAGAGCTCCAGCTTGTCGTAGCTCGGTGTGGTTCGTCGTCGTGGCTCTCGTGAGACCGGTCTCGAGCCAGAGCTTGTCGAGCTTCTTTGTTCCTAGCCGCGAGGGCTCGGCCAGCCGCGACCTTCTTAGGATCCTTCTGCTTATTCGGAGCTACGGGAGCGGCCGGCGCTGTAATACGATCTTCTTCTTCCATCGCTTTCAGACAAGGCTCGTATACTATACAAACACCAAAAAATTGCTAGCGGGACCCTAGCGATCCGTCGAAGACTCTGCAAGAGGAACCACAGGTTTGCTAGCATCTGGGCCTGCGGCCGTCGAGCCTCCGGTGCTGCGCGTCGGTAGACCGTCGCAGACAGACTCTGTGTGGCAACCTACATGAGCCAGTGCAGCCACTAGCGCCACCAAACGACCTCCGTTGACAGCGATCCAGCCAGCTCCGTAGCTCAACTCACGTCGGATCAGAGCATCCTGCTGGAGGTCTGTTAACAGTGCCTGCTCGGAATCCAGTTTTTTCCCTACTGCTCCCAACAAATGGCCGACCGCCTTGCACGCGACCTTCAAAACCCCGCTAGAGAGACTGTGCTCGACCTGTTTTCCGAGGGTCACCTGGTAACGAAGATGGAGCGAAGCAACCTCCTTCCTCGAGAGCTTGTGGACGTCGCCCAGCGACAGCTCCTTCCCCAAGTACTCCTTGGTATTGCCCGCGGCCGCGAGAATAGCCAGCGCCTCCCGTTCGTCCCGAGCATCGTCTACGGGAGGCTCGCTGGGACATATCCCTTCTTCGCGGAGAATTTCATCCAGCACGGTGTCATCCATGACTATATATCTGCCGAAACAATTTTGCTGGGAGCTGGGATTTCCAACACGATATCGAATGGATGGCGGAGACGGAAGCAAAGTTTGGCGTACGGATGCTCCTTGAGCGCGGATAGCATTTGGTGCCGCTCCTCCTTCGAGTGTCCTACCCCGTAGTTCTCCCAAAGCGTTTTCCCGTCGAGCTCGCTCGGGCTGTAAAACGTCAACGTCGCTGCCACATTCTCCCGGAACGCTTTTGCCACGCTCGTGTATTGTTGGGTCAAAAGCCATACTGAAAAATTCTTGTGCCTGCCAGAGAAAGCCAGCTCGATCAAAGCGCTGCAATGTCTTTTTACGTCCTCACTGGCGGCGCAGTCGTCCAGAATAAGCAACACCTGGCCACGTCCTTCGAAGACCGCGACCGCCAACCGGAGGCACTTCTCAATTTCACCGCCCGAGTTCGATGGCGCCAGGGCGACGAAGCCGGGGTCCTTCAGGGCAAATCCCCGATATGTTTTATTGTGGACGTACATCGGGCAAATCAAACACACGACGTGGAACTTCCCACGAAAAGGACCACGGAGAGCTTCGACGACCAGTCTCGACTTCCCGGAAGCGGTTGGACCGACGATAAGCAGGTGGCCGGGTATCAAGTCGGTGAGACAATCCATAGTATATAGGACGTCGATTAATAGTAGACGACTTGTCTTCCAAGGTCGAATGCCGCGTCACCTAGGAGGAAGACGTGGCAGGTTGCATTACCACCGCCGCCGGCTTTTCGATAGATGCGGAACTGAAGATTTTTTCCCGGACCGATGGCTGCTTGTCCGTCGCCGTGAACGAGGTGGTCGCGAGACGTGCGGAGATCGATAAAGATCCCGTATTTATCATGTGAGAACCCAGTAGGGCGGGTGACCACCGAGAGTGGAGCTGGGGGGTGCACCAACCATTCTGCGCCGGCTCGCGCCGTCTCCCAAATATCTGCGGGGAGCATGCCGCTGGGGTACAGCGTGTTGGGGACGCCGTTGAGGTCGAACTCAACCTTTGTTACCCCCGGATTCGGGAAGGCTTCGCTGTGTCGTCCTCCCGCGGGGAACGGGTCGACGAACAGGAACAGGACACCCACAAAGCTTTTGAGTTGCACGGGGATGTTGTCCGTGAGAATTGTCTCGGTGGCCTTCGCAAAGGAGATCACTTTGTAGTGCGAGATGTGGTTGTAAAGAACCACGTTCGGGATGTGCTGCGCGTAATCGAAGGACTCAATCACTTGATACACCAGTTCTATGTTTTTGAACGTGTAGCCCCCAATCTTTGTCGGATCCGAGCTTACGATGCTTACGAGTCCGACCTCTTTGGCTGCGGCGAGGGTGAGCTCCAACCTAATTGGTGGAAGACTAGCCGTATGGAGAACGCCGTGGTTGCGCAAGAGCTCAAAGTCAAGTGGGATCCTATATTTGGGGAAGGTCTCGGCAATTGCTACGTCCCCTGCCACATCGCCTTTGTCTCCGGCCTCTGAGCGGATTTTGTTGACCGTGGTTGTCTGGATCCCTTGCTCGATACGGTCAGCTCGCTCTTCGGTGGGAAGCCACAGGTCGGAGAACACTCCAACTAGGTCAGCGCGCTCCAGATCCTCTAGGGTTTTATCGCCTATCTTGACGATCCTGCGCCGAATCAAACAGCGCCCCAGGTTGTCGACAACGCGATTGTTGGCGTGCTTCGACGATCCGCCTAGCGTCACCTCGCCTACAAGGGCTAAGGTGTCTGGGACTAGGACGGTGGCGGCGGGAAGTCTGGGAATGTCCACGTAAAGAGTCTCTTTGTGGATCGCTGAGCTAGGGTGAAAGGTAAAGCGGTGGGTGACGCGCTTTCCTTTTGTGGCCATGAGAGCGCGCGGCTCCTGTAGGGGGTCAAGCTTCTTGGAGATGATGTACGCCATTTTATTTGTCTTGTATATATAGGCAGAAACAAAAATGGATATCAACCCTGATGAAATGACCCCTTTGTTTTCCCATGACGATCCCGAGCCCGCCGGCGCTGAAGGTGGGAGGGTTAACCCCAGCTTCGACCCCGCCGATCTGCCGGAGGGAGGAGAACAATTCGGGATGTATGACTTAAGACCGCGAGGTCGTCCCCGTGAGCCTGCCACAGCAGAAACGTCGTTTTCGACCGCCCCTGTTGATACAATGTTGTTGCAGGGGGCACGACCAAAAACGAAGATGGTGACCAACCCTGTTACTGGGAACCCAATCCTACAAAGAATGCTGGAAGATGCGAAGCTCGAGGTGGAGAGCGAGTTTCCCTTCCTTAACGGAGTCGAGATCGGCGTGCGCGATGATGGTCGTACTATGATTCGTGATGGGTTGGACGAAAACGCGACGTGGCGTCCACTGAAAAACAAGTATGGTACTTTAACGAAGAACTTCTCTAAAGAATTGAAAGAACGTCTAGGTCCATCCACGGACGAGATCTTGGAACGGAATAACGCCAGAACTCAGGAGCTCGAGCAGCAAAACCTACAGGACAAGGAGATAAGAGACGCCACCGATACTTCACCGGAAGATAGACGTGCCGCTGAGGCGCGGATTACGGTGCGCGAGGAAGAGATTCAAGAACTCGAGCGAGAAAGTGAAGCCGTTGAGGAGCGAATGTCTCTGCGGGACCGCGTTCGGGCTATTTTCAAGAAATACGGAGTAGGGGTCCTGGGGGTTCTCGTAGCGGCTGGAACGGTCATTGGGGTTATCTTGGGGGCTTTACAGCGGGGGCTCGCCGGCGTAGCGCAAGGGGTAGGGTGGGGACTGAAGGCCATCGGAAAAAAGATCGGGGAGCTACTACCTGGGGCCATAGGCGCCATTGTCTCGTTCCTCTTCCGCACGGCCGGAGAAGCTGTTGGTTTCTTAGCGAAAAACGCCTGGCTCTTGATCGTAGCCGTGGTCGTGTTTCTCATCGAGCGCTACAAGAAGAAGTCTACCTAAACAACCACCAAGTCGCACCTGCGGCCACAACAGTGACTGCAGCTAGATTTCGCTCGTGAGCCGTTGGGGCCGGTTCTTTTCTTTTTGGTGTTATTTTCGGTACAAGGGCTTTTGTTTTCGACCGCAGGGGGGTTAGAGCTTTTGTTTTCGGTGCAACGGGCGTGCGGCGTTGTGTCCGCTCGTTCACACGCGGATTGACCCCGAAAGTCATATCGCTGGTCGCTTTCTGGAGCTCGTTGTTGTACCCGAGAACGCTGTTTGAATTAATAACAAGACGGCTGGGGAGCAACCAGAGCCCTGGGGCGACGGCCAGATTCAGCTGCGCTCGAGCGTCGGACAAAGCCCTTTGATAGTTCTGGATGCCGGTGGAGATATCGTTTACTACGATTGTCTCCTCTAGAAGTTGTCTAAACATTTGGCGGGTCTCAACAGCACTGCCGCTCGCCCCCACGATAGTAGATCGGGTTTTAACTTGCGAGCCAAGAACACAATAAACTAAAGCCTCGATACTACGATTGAGACGCCCCATGCCAGCCTCCGTCAGACCTTCACCCTTTTTCGGAGAAAACCAGCTGTATTGCGCTCCGCCGTGGGCATCGTTTCGGATAAAGGCCAACAGATTACCTTTATTCTTTTTCCCACCCTCATCTGAGAAGAGGTTCAAGCTATCTGGCCATGTGTTGGACTCGGTGTCATAGCGGCGGATGACGTACTCGTTCTTTGGGCCTTTGACCGGATAATCCACGAACACGTCTCCAAGCCCGTGGTTTCGACCACCCTTCCAGCGAAAGTCCGGGGCTCTAGGCAGACCGAATTCGATGCAGAGGCTTTCAAAGGCGGACTTGCGAAGTGGGTTGTTTGTTTTTTGGAACGCCTTGTCTCCGGGGAGGGGGCAGCCTAGCTCGAATAGGATACGGCGGGCGGTGAAGTATACGTGGAAGCGAAGCAACCCCTGAACTATGGGCGGGAAGGTTTTATTGGTCGGGTCGGTAATCGACACCCCACACCCTGCAGTTGCGCACCATGTGGCGAAGTTCAGCTGCTGAGGCCAATATTCGTATGTGGGAGAAGAAAGCCAACGATGAGCCTCCTTTGCCGAGCGATGTGTGATAGTAGTTTCCTTCCAGAAGTCTCGGACTCCTGCTTGGAAAGAGATTTTAGGGTCAACAAAGATCTCTAGCTCTCGAAGCAGCGGTGTGATTTCAGACCCCGTTTCATCTAACGGAACGGCAGGTACGGGGTATTTGTCAGGGCTACGGAGAAGAAGAGCTTGTGGAAAATTGCTCTGTTTAGGAAATTTAATTTTTTCCAAGGTTTTACCAAACTCTACGACCTTTTTTGGAAACGCTGTTTTTAGAACAGACCAAAGATCTATTTCGTGGGATTGATCCATGGTGTATATATACGCGGTTAAATAAAATATCCCTCAGCATATTGGCAAGCGAGGGTGTAAACGAACTTCACCCTCCGGTCGTTGGTGAGCTCTCGAGTGTCGCAGCTCGAACCGTGAAGATCCCTGAAATAACGCTCACAGTACTTAAAACGATGGATATATATTTCTTCGCTCTCAACTCATGGGACAAATTGAACCTCATTCGCGAAGGAAAAGCCGATTTTGCCACGATCAGGAAAGCGAAAGGGAACATTCTGGTCTCAATTCCGAAGGGGGAGTACAACCTCCACTGTCTACAACAGGCAATTGTCTATGGACATGGAAAGGATGTCGCCGCGGGCACTTGTGAACTTCGGATAACCGCTACTGGAGTGTATTTCTTCTCGAAAGTACAGGTGATCCTAGACATCAAGCTAGCCGACTTGTTGGGGATATCCGAAGTCCCGCGCGTTCTGATTCACGTTCCTGTACAATGGGGACCGCCCTCTGTTTCAATCTACTGCGATTTGGTGACCCCCAACAATTCGTATGAGGATGGCAAGCCCTCCTATCTCCTGGCGAAGGTCGAACCGCTGAAGCTTCAAGGTCCTTCGGTGTGGCATTTGCGTCCGTTTTATCTCCCCGTCGACCCCACAAAAAGAAATCTCTTTCGAGTTTGGACGGTACCGATGACCAAGGTTGAAGTTTTGTTAGAACTCTGTATATAGGGGTATGGAATCTGATTGTTTGTACCCAAAGGTTCCCACCGCCCCCAACGATGAGGGGCATTCATTTCGGCTTCAAAAGATTTGTGACATTCAGACCGCCCTAAAAAACAGTATCGCCCATTACGATGGGGTTCGGAAAAAATATACCCGCTCTCGGACAATTCTAAACGGGGTAGCTTTAACCGCTGGAAGTCTGAGCGTTATACTTTCGGCTTCGGGCCTAGCCGCCTCTTTGACCGGCCTTGGGATTGTCGTTGGGGTTCCACTGGGTGCTATTGGTGGCATCTTCGGAATCGTGTCAGCATCGATGGTCCGGGTCAGTAAACGGATCGCCGTAAAGATCTCCAAGCATGAGCGAACCGTCACGATTGGTGAGACAAAGTTGAGTACCATCGATGACTTGGTTTCGAAAGCCTTGCAGGATAACCAAATCAGCGCTACGGAATTTCAACTCATTCTCTCCGAGGTTGACAAATATGAAACACTCAAGCGCGAGATTAAACAAAAAGCTGTGACAAAAAACGAAGACCTCGATCTGACAAAGCTGCGGACCGAGATTCGCAGCGAACTGGTCGCAGAAATGCGCGAAAAACTCGCTTAAGTGGTGGTTGTTATTTCCACGTTGAACGATGACTTCAGCTTGGACCATAGATCCTCGTATTTTCGAAGCGTCGTCGGTCGAATGTGTGAAATGTCGCACAGGGCTGCTCTTTCGGGGTCCTTTCGGAGTTCGAAGATTACTTTCAACAGCCATATCAGCTTTGGACGCCGGTGGTAGCCTGAGACAAAACTCAAGTTGTCCTCAATATGATTCACAAGATTTACTATCGATTTTCTTTCGAAGAAATCAAGCCCGAACTCTTTCATCAACAATTTTTGCAACGCGGACCTTCTAGTTTTTTATCTTGGTCTAGGTATATACCACTCGTTTCGCCGGTCGGTTGGAAAGTTCCATGTAAGATGATCAAACTCACCTGAAACCACACGCTGGCAAAGTCGAGGGCTGGCTGAAAGATACCCCTCGATGCTTTTTGGTGTGGGTTGGGGAGAAATTGGAGGGTCTTCTAAGTAAGAGGTTGCTAAAAGTTTTAACTGCGAGAGGTAAGTAGAGGAATAGTTTGCTTTTTTCAAGCTGTCAGCGACCATTACATCCATTTTTGCGGTCTATTAATTGCTACTCTCTAATTGCCTGCCCGAAAAAAGTGGGGATAGTAGGGTTAGTCGAGCCACAACGAGCTCAACCAATTCATGGTTGCTCCGAATTTAGGCGCGCCAAACTCTTCGACATCTTCCACCGGCCGCTCTAACATGACGAGGGCGTCGCTCACCAATTCAAAGAAACACTGTCTTGTTTCATAAAGAGGGAGAAATTCGCCGCCCCTATTTTCCAACCAACGATTGTGGGCGAGCTGGCACTCGCGGTAAATCAGTCGGACCTCTGCGGCCCGGAACTCTGTATAATAGAAATACTTTGTACGCAAGATGACGTCAGCTAAATGCACGTCACGAACTTCATCGCGAAGAGCTGCTAATTTTTGCGGCAGCCCGCGTTCCTGAAAGTCCCTCCGGAGTTGATCATCAACGGCATAGAAGGTACCGTCGCAAAGCTCTGCCCTCAGTGTCGCATCTCCACTCAACCACACGAGGGCAACATCGCGGGACGACAGATTGAAATTCGCCCGCCTATCTGCACGTTCTATATCCACGCGCGCTCGAGGGTGTGCCAATAAAGCACGACGCAGTTGAGCTTTGACCATCTTAGACCGTCCGGGGATCTGGTATCTTGTTGCCAAAGCGCGTAACTCTTTGACTGAAAGCATGTTTATGGTGGCGCGCCAACGTTTTTTCCGAAGATTTATAGTATGCATATTTGTCTAAATTGAAATAGCTCATTAATTTTCGGAAAACGCTCGGAAAATCTTCGGATCATCTTCGGGTCATCTTCGGGTCATCTTCGGTTAATCTTCGGGTCTCATAAACAACACAAATTGAAACCTCTTCCTTTTATACTTGGGGACCTTTCCACGCTGAAAAACGGTTTCTATAGTAGGTGGTATTTGATTGACTCCCCCTATACTACTCAGGTCTCATAGTCTATAGCATAATTACTATTAATAGAAAGTATCATTACATGTTTTTATTACTTACTTCTTGTTCAATTATAAATTGTTACAGTTGATACTTATTTCACAATAAAGTTTCTTCTTGTTGTTCTTGTATCATGTAGTCATTGCTGATGATACTATTTTTCATATCACCAGGCACATGTAGTCATAGACTGCCTATTTTTTCTTTCGCACGCGAGAAGCTAGAGAGAATCTAACTGGCAAAAAAACAATCAGCACACCAAACACCATACAAAGACAAATGTCTCTACAGGTAGCCCGAGTGAACGCCTACGTAGCGTCTACTTTTCGTTTATAGCTTTTTTGACATATCTCTCATTCTACCTGAGATATGGAAGTCCGTAGAGTATTGACACAGACACGTGACACAGAGTATTGCCCCTGCTGGTAACAGCATTTTAACAAACAACCGAACAGTCACAGTTTAGCCCCACCCTTTATACGGACACCTCTTTTATTCAGTCCATAATATCCAATAATGGGGCTAAAATCACGCCATTGCGGACTTTCATCCCCACTGTGGGTCAACTGTGGTTTAAGTTTGGGCAAACCGATTGACCACTTTCTAGTCAAATCAACCCAAACTCATTAATGGACCGCTATTAACAGCGCTGCACCCCATAAGTTTTTTTTAGGAGACCTGCTCTCTTGATAAGAAATCGAACTTCCTGATCTCCAGCTTCTTCCCACAGAGTTCATGCATTACCTAAAAACACTTTCTGCACGTGTGTCACGTGTACGTGCAGAAGTCACGCCGTAATTGCATTCCACGCATACCAATGTTCAGCCACATATCATAACTCGGTATTATGGCCGTGGAATGTTGACACATTATGCTCCCAAAATCGAGCATTATGCCTTTTGGCACTGCCCCCAAAACGGACTATTATGCTCCAAATTATGCTCAACTGTAACTATGATAATCGTAATTATGCCGCAAAATTTTTTCCCGGACCCACGTGAAGTGAGATGGATGTCGGTCGTTTCGCCTACAGGAGGATTCGCCTACAAGTAGATTCGCCTACAATTGAGTCGATTCGCCTACACGTTCTGAGACGTTTCGCCTACACTGAAGTCGATTCGCCTACAACCCAATACCCTAGCTAGAAAAGTAAATTAGTATAGGAGAATTATCACTTTTAGCGACTACAGTTTTACTCGCCTCATAGTTTGTTCGCGTATCTGAATGCAAATTCCGATCTTTGCGTGTGTTCTGATCTTTGCACTTAACAAAATAAAACTTTTAATTCCGTTACAATTCTAAACTAGTTGCGAATCCCTACTCACTTTATACCTTACCCGAGCCATAGTCTGCGCGCTGTTTTCTTGTCCGCTTCGGAGAAAATTAATCCGATAACACACATATACCATTGAGTTAAAGTAAACTTTATTCTTCTGTTCTATGAGGCGAGTAAAACTGTAGCCGCCAAAAGTGATAATTCTCCTATACTAATTTACTTTTCTAGCTAGGGTATTGGGTTGTAGGCGAATCGACTTCAGTGTAGGCGAAACGTCTCAGAACGTGTAGGCGAATCGACTCAAGTGTAGGGGAATCGACTTGTAGGCGAATCATCCTGTAGGCGAAACGACCGGCTACCAGTGAGATAATAGAAACCATTTTGATTCAATAGTAATGGAAACCATGTAGAACATTAAAATAGCTTGAAATTTTGTAGTTTTAACTTAATAAATGGACAACAGTAGCTCTAAAAAAGGAAATAACTGTTATGTTTCAAAATGGCACTATTATGCCGCCAAAAAAGCACTATTATGCCGGCAAAATGCACTATTATGCCGGCATTATGCTCGATGCTCCACATATAGTATTATGCTCGAAATTATGCTGGCATAATGTGTCAACCCCTACCGTGGAATTTTCAAGCGAATATTCAGCAGCAGACCACCCAGTAGGATTTCCTCACAGGTCCCTACTTCTTTATGCATGCTGTACTTGAATTGTCTTGGGAAGTGCGCGTGCAAACATTTCTGAGAACGAAACCGTACGGCCACAGCATGCATAATGAGTAGGGACCTGTGAGGAAATCTTACCGACCACCCTGCTAACATTCATAAACACATTTTTCCGAAAATAGTGCAAGGTGCGTTGTAATTTTTTTCTTGATGAGAGAAAACTAAGATACAGCAGGAGTCCATTAATGGGCTCCTGGATACAGAGACTTGGTTGAAACACTACTGAAGCCAAAAAAGGCCATCTTTGTTACAATTCTAGTGTTTAAAACGGGAAAGACCTTCATGAGTGAAATGTACAACGGTTAGCAAAAACATGCAATACAATGGTTTATCAGCAAAATAAAAGCCAAGAGAGGATATCTTATGTTAAGCAGTGAGATAGCATCAATGGTAAATATTGCCAGATGAAATACGCCTTTTCCTTACCCTATCCTTTTCTTGGCACTGTGCCAAAAATCCAGACAGACCCTGGTGGTCATTAAACACCCACCGGCACTGTACTACTACTCCTCATTATTCTGAATACGGATACTTTTTCTAAGCACAGTCTAATAGCTAATTCTTGGGCAATAAGTACACTGTTTATGATATGTGCACCTCTGTGAATGAACACGTAAGGCTTACGGTCCTCACAACTGGGCTTCCCAACAACCACTTTCTCTGTAAATCATCGCAAAATCAAAGCTGGACCGTTAACATCAGCGCTGGGCAGCCAAATTTCTTTTTTAGGAGCGTTGATCTGTTGACAAAAAAATTGATTTTTTCTGATTTTCAACATCTCCCCTCGTAGACATGGCACGCACTCATCACTACCAGCGTGGAATGCGCCAGGTGTCAGACTACTGAAGCATCCTCTCAGCCCTCCCTTGCCGGGAAATAATGACGTCAAATACTTTGTCCTCGGGGAGCCCCAGAGCAACTGGTGATTTTTTAAAAGAAGAAAATGGCGGACCGTACAGTAAATAGAGATGTTGAACAACTCAGGTAAGTTAGCCAGCAACACAAACTATGAAAACGTCCACACTTAGATCTTTATTTCGAATTAAGAAACGTTTTGAAGATACGAATAGCTGATACAGTTGTTCGGTGAGAAGTCCAATTCGAAGGGCTCTATTAAAATACAGTCTATTTACCAGTACGTCGTTCCCCTTATAACCTTTATTCGCTTAGTTCGTACTTAGGTACCCTGAAAATACTACCAAAGTTATTATTGACTCTTCACCGGCTTACCTTTGTTATAAAACAGGTAATTTGCTGAAAATATACATTTTTTACTCCAAACTTTGTTTTTGTTGCATGTATATATGTAATACATTTACATGCTTCACCTGCCATATGTGTCGCTACAAAGCTCAAGCCGTAACAAAGTTCAGTACAAAGGAACGCCCTGGTATTTTCCCGAGTTCTTGAAGTGCATTGTTCAAAAATATAGAACGAAAATATAAAACACCATGTTATCAAAGTACTAATTTATGCAATTTGATTGGGGATCGGGTACACCAGCGGCTACAATGCTGCTACAAACATTGTTGGTAGAAATACATAATTTTTCTTAATTCTTTTACCCTAAGAATGTGACCTAAAACAAGTATGATGTTATTGAAAACCTTGTTACATGTTGCTGTGGCTTTGTCTACTTTGGTTTCTTTTAAGTCATCTTTGAAAACTTATCTTTTTAAACATCATTTTATTTATTCGGTAATGTAAGTTTGTACTGTGAAGCGCTTTAGAACTTTTATATAAAGCACTATATAAACAATGTTATTATTATTATGTCCATTCCTTGTAGACTCAGGCTAAACTAGGATGTTCGGCCTGGTATATAGTCCTTTGGAGCGGGTTACAAGTCACCACAGGTCCCAGAACTCTCTTTTTCTTCTTTTTACAGAGTCAGTACTTTCCTTTAGTTAGTATCTTTGCTGTCCCCAACAATGCTGTTTTCTGGATAACTTCCAGCCTCACATTAACGCCAATTTGCTTCATGTACTCCTTAAAGTTGACTGATACAGCTCCAAGAGCACCAATAAAAACAGGCACTACAATGACTTTTCGCATGCGCCAGACTTTTGCAATTTCGTCTTTCAATAGTTGCTATTTGCCTACTTTCTCAAGTTCCTTCCCTTTCACCCTGTCATCACCTGGGATGGCAACATCAATCATGACAAACTCTCTCTCGTTATCAATAAAGACAATGTCTGGTCATTTAGCCTCCATTTTCCAATCACAATGGATTGTGAAGTCCCACAGTATTTTGACATTTTTACTTTCCACCACTCCCTCTGGCTTCTGTTCAGACCAGCAATTAGCTCTTTCCAATCAAAATGTACCACAAAGTTGCCGTTGGATATACCATGCCACGTTATCATGCCTTCCTTTACATTCTGTCTGTGCCAACTTACTGCACTCACTCACCACATGGGCCACCGTTGCTTCCTTACTTCTGCACATTCTACAGAAAGGGGATTCTGCTGTGTGATCAATATGAAGTCTCGTATAATTTGTTCTCAAAGCTTGTTCCTGAGCGCTGCATATCAGGGCTCCAGTACATCCTTTGAAATCTCCTTTAGCAATCCACTGCCAAGTTCTATCCCAATCAATACCTTCCTTTTCTCTCACATGGTGCCCAAGCATTCTTTTCTGCTTCCATTCATTCTTTATTATTATTATTATTATTATTATTATTATTGTTGTTGTTGTTGTTAAGAAAACTGTACTTAAAGCATCGACAAACCCAGTGTGGTGGGTAGAACCCATGCAATCAAAGTGTTATATGTGATGCTGCATTATGTACTCCATTTTCCCAGGCTAATAACCCCAAGTATTACACACCACAATGAAATGTTCCTTGTGGTAACTGGAACTACACCAACACTTTCAGTACAATGACCTTTTTCTTACCGGAATTTGCCTTACAGTTGGTATCATGACAACATTACACGCCATGTGGCAGAATGTTTGCTGCTTAACAATGGAAAAGATGGAAGTTACCTTTTAAGAGCAAGTGCTTCAAACCCAGGGGAATATTCACTCTCAGTCAGGTAGAAAACACCATGCCTAAAAAAATCAGAGAGAAAATAGCATAGTAGTTTGCCTACTTCAGCTGATTATACAAAGATAAGCAGGTTTTTATTTATGCAGAGAATCCTAAGGTGACATGAAGTATTTTTGAAGAAGTCTTTGAGGGTGTGTATTTGCATGGACTAGCAGACACAGGCACAAAGCAGCCATTTGTATTATGCAATAGATGAGTACTCAGGTTAACACTTTATCATAGAGCCTGGCTTTTAAGTAACGTGATGCAAATGTTGGTGCTAAGGAACATAACAATTGTGCCATAGTATTCCAGTTATGTACAGTGTACAACCATCCGTGCAACCAATTCTTTTGTTTCATGCGTGCTGAAGTAACGCACACATAATCCCAAATTAATACTCTATGAGTCTTGAAAATGTTGTGCTTTTGGATGATCCGTCATTGACATATATTTTTATAAACTGCATTTTCAGTGGCTACTGATGAAAGTGGAGTGTTGCAGTGGAAATCCAGTCAATAAAAATAGATCAAGTAAAACTGACAAGAGGCTAAAGAATCAGTGCGACAGTTATCATTTTCTACAGACCTTTAGCCTGCCCAAACAATTAGGAATAAAAATTCCTTGTATACATAATGTTTATTACATAATTATCATTTTAAGGAATGGGTTGTGGAAGGGTTAATCCTAAAGTAACTAATGAATGCTAGCTATTGCTTATAGTGCTTTATATATTAAGAACACTGGTTCCCAATTTGAAACTTGAAATGCAATATACAGGATTTAGGGCATGTAGAGTATAACGTTTAACTTATACCAAGCCGTGACATGTTATTGGACAATTTACAATTTGGGGTTTCTCTATCCATGGTTTGTAATAGACTTCAAAAACAGCCATATTAAAACACACTATTTCCTTGTATTTTGCTAGGGCCTCTGAAACAGTGAAACATTTCCAGATTGGCTGGGATGGTACTCAGTATAAATTTGGAATGGGTACCTTTTCTTCATTAAATGAGTTTGTTGACCACTTTGAGAACAAACCCCTTATTGGAGGAGGTTCAGGTAAGATTAATTGTTGTTCTGTTGATGAGCTTGCTCTCATTAAATCCATTATTACCAGCCACTATCCACTATAGAAATATGATTTGACAGGCCAACTTTTTCACATTTGGGTACTACATCCAGAGTCGTTCTCTGAGAATTCGACCTTCAAGGAAGTCATTTTGGACGGGTCATTGCATTAATCTTCTGAAAACTCATCGTTTAATTCATTCTTTAATCTGGGACTTGGAAACAAGGGTATTCAATTTGGTAGCTGGAACGTTAATGGACTTTCCATGTCTAAATTTGACCAGATTAGGCTTTTTATGTTAGACAATAACAATTCTCTGCAGAGAGAGATATATTGTCGATAAACGAATTGGCTTTGAAACCTAGCATTCTTGATTCACTTTATGCTTTGCATGGATTTACTATTCATTGAAGAGACCGTAAGGGAAGCAAGAAAAAAGGATAGGTATTGGTTTATGAGAATCAAGACTTGAAACACAGAAGCAAGACCTGCCTTGACCAAATTTTTGCAAATTGTGCCGTGAGAATTCATGCTATTGATGTCATGGAGTCTGGTCTTGCAGATCATTTTCCTGTTTTCGCAGTATGTTTATACAAAGGGAAGGAGCGCCCCAGTGCATGCGGGAAGCCATGTGAAATCACTTACCGTAATGTGAATAATTTTGACGAGTCACGCTTTATGTCAACACTAAAGGAGATCCTGTGGAACATTGCATTTGTTTTTGATACAATTGATGATATGCTTGGCACCTGGGAAAAACTGTTCAATAATGCGCTTCATCAGCATTGTCCGTGGCGAGAGAAAAGAGTATAAATGGAAAAACAGGCTCCATGGATGACAAGAGAAGTGTTACAGCATCTCCATAGGCGGAACTCACTATTAAAATGGCAAGAAAATCTGCGCTGCTGAACGATTTATAAAAATTACAAGAGAGCTAGGAACAAAGCTACTAATGCAATAAAATCTGCAAAATCTAACTTTCACAGTAACTGTTTCGATTAAAGCAAGGGAAATGCAAATAGGATCTGAAAACAATCAAGTTGCTAACACACAATGAAAAAAAGGGAGTTGACACTAAATTGTTGGATGTGAAAACTGCTGACATGTTTAATCTGCATTTTACTTCTCTCGCTGATTGTCTGAGAAGCTTATTACCCAGCATGCCCTTTGATATCTCTAAACTGGAATACTTTGTTCTTTCAAGAAAGGATCCCGATGTTGTCTTCTCTATACCTCTCTTGAACAAAGGCTGCATCACTGACAGCTTTCGTAGTCTGAATCCAAGGAAAGCGATGGGTGTTGACAACTTTAGTACAAGAATTTTGAAAATTACAGCTTCAGTAATCGCGCCATCCATAACGAAGCTCATGAATTATTCAATTGAACATTACTGTTTTCCCGAACCAATGGAAAATTGTTAACGTGACACCACTCTACAAGTCTGGAGATCACAAAGAACCAAACAACTATCACCCAATTTCTGTGCTCCCCATTTTGTTGAAGTTTTCGGAGAGGCATGTTTATAACCATCTGTATACTTATATGTATAGCAATAACCCACTATATTCATGCCAGTAAGTAAGAAAATAGCAGATGCATAAGAATACAACTTGTCATTTGCAGGGGTTCTGACGTTGTTGAAGTACCCATACCCAAAACATGTTAATGAACCTAGATTGTATGACAGCGTACGAGTACATGCGGAATGGGGCAAAAACAGACCCAGCAGTGTGGACAATAATGGGGAAGGCGCTATTCAGTCTGTAAGTCCCTTAATCTGTTTTTGGTTAGTAGTCTAACTTATGGTACTGTACACATAGTCCAATTACGGTACCATAAAGACTCATGTATAAGCCACATCTTTTTGCTTCAGTTTTGGACCAAAAATTGCAGGTGCGGCTTATACACAAGAGCACTGCTCTTATAGGTCACAGATTGAACTGAAAGCCTTCCCTAAGTAAAGATTAAACATATAGAAATCTGTTAATCATTGCACTTTCAGTAGAAGAGCCATTTATTTTTATCTTCAGTCTCTAAACCTGAATCCTGCTCACCAGTAGTTCTTTCAAACATTTCTGTTTTATTTATATTTTTCCAAAATCATGCTTGAAAGTTGGGGGGGGGGGGGGGTGCGGCTTATACACCAGTGCAGCTTATACACAAGTCTTCATCTGATGGTAACTTAATATTACATGGTATTCAGTTACAGGTTAACGCACTCAGCAAGTGGATTATTTAGCAATTAATGAATGAGGCTGAGTAGGATATGAAGAATTAAGCGGATCGAGGAAAGTGTTATCCACAGAGGCCATAGGCCTCGGTGGATAACACCCTTCCGAGATCTGCTTAATTCTTCATATCCTACGAAAGCCGAATTCATTAATTGCTTTATTATTTATCAAAATATTTTCAAACACGTAAAGGAGAAAATTAGCTTTATTTGCACAAATTTCACACCCACCAGTAATATATAATATAACAATAATATAACACAAGCTCGTCCCCAGGTCTTCTCGGTTAACGGTGCCTTAACCTGCAAAAACGCTGCATTTTTGACATCATTTCCTCGTTAAAGTCAAAGTTCTTCCCAATTTGGTCATCAGTAACTGGTTATGGTGAATTAAATGTGTGCCTTTAGCCAATCAGAATCAATTGTATTGTGCCATCTAAATATACAAAGACCAACCATGAGGATCAAGAAGGTTGCATACAGGAAGTTAAGATCAGTTGACACCAACCATCTTCGTGAACTAGCTTCTTCTAGACTAAAAAAAAAATTGCAGTGTAGATCAATGTTGCTGTTAGCAAGCTTCAGATCTAGATTAGTTAGTGACTGACTATCAAGTAATTTTATTGGGCCTGATTGATTGACATGCGCCAGTAAAAGAGAAGGTCATCAAAACAAGACCCCGAGTTCCGTGGTACTCTGAGGAGATTGCTATGGCAAGAAGAGAACGCCGCAAAGCAGAACAGGTGTGGCGGAGATCGGGACTCAAATTTGACTTTGCTATCTTTAAGGGGAAAAAGAACCAAGGACACATATTATGAATAAAGCACATAAGGCGTTTCATTCAGACTTAATTGATAGCAATAGTGAAGATCAAGGAAAGCTGTTTAGGAGTATGAAAAAGCTTCTTGCCCCAAGTCAGTGTCTGTTGTTCCCTGATTATAATGACCATCTATCTCTTGCTAATGACATAGGTGAATTCTTCTGCCATAAAATTTACGACATCAGATTGGAACTAGACTCATATGTTATCACTCAGGAAGAAACGGCTTCGGCACCTGAGGATCCAGTGGTCAGCGATGAGAAAAAACTTACAGATTTCCAGCAACTCTCAGGTGATGATGTTCGCTCACTGGTACAAAAGTCTACTAAAAAGACCTGCAACCTGGATCCCATGCCAACTTCAATGGTGGTAGCCTGCTTGGACGAACTGTTACCTGTAATAACATGCATTCTATATTCATCTCTGGCATTGGGTCATTTTCCGTCTAAACGGAAGGATGTTCTATTGGATCCGTGCCTCATAACTGGAAGGGATACAGCATTGCCAAACCTCCCCCCTGTCAGTAAATTACAGTATATTTTAAAGCTAACCAAGCATGCTGTTTAGATCAGACACACAGACACATGTCGTAACATGAGCTATACCCCCTAGTACAATCTGCTTATAAGGGCTGATCATAGCACAGAGACTGTACTTTTGAAAGTACAGAATGACATCTTGCTGAACATGGACCGGAAAAAAGTTATGCTGTTAGTACTACTTGACCTCAGTGCCGCTTTTGACATGATAGACTATCAGGTGTTACTGAGAAGACTGGAGTCTAGCTTTGGGATAACTGGAACTGCCCTAAACTGGTTTTCATCATACCCAGGGCGCGACGAAAGTGCCGTCCAATAGCCTGTGACTAGTGGAATGACTTGTCGGGCTAGCGTTTTCTTATCGTAGCTTGCCCAACGGGCAAGCACCGTTCGTTCCTCTTTTCTGACGATAAATTGAGCCGTAATACCAAAAAGTGTCAAGCAGAAATCTCCTGAGAGAAAATGATAACATTTTGAGACCAAATTATAGTAGCGTGACAACGTTTTGCGCTGCATTTTAGTTGCCGCAATAGTGTTTGTCAGCTTGACGAGCTTTGAAGACAATTTACTTCATCGAATGTCTACAGACTTCAGATTACAGTTCATACAGTACAGTTACCGATCCCAACGTTCATGACATTCACAAAAATAACTTTGTGATTTCCGTAAATTTATAATATTTTTGACCATCAACAGGGGTAAAATGTAAAATACTATGAAGAATTAGTTTATATCTATGCCTGGTATCAAAACTTGTATTTTGCGTAATTAAATCTGATTATTCTTTATAAACAATTTAATTTCGGGCTAGCTCCTCAGAGCTTCGGGCTAGTAACCTCAAGTAACAGCTTGCCTGAAGGACAACCTGATCTTTTCATTTTTGTGTCACCCTGATACCTGTCACAAAGATCGCAGCGCATTTGCTTTGAGGGCTGCACATCTAAGACATTTGAGTTAAATTATGGCGTGCCACAAGGCTCATGCCAAGGACCCCTCCTGTTCACTGTGTATGCAAGTAAATTGTTTGAAGTCATCAAGTCTCACCTGCCAGGCGTACATGCCCATGCAGATGATACGAAGTTATACCTGTAATTCCAAGCAGATTCAGAGGTGGACCAAGCGGAGGCAGTCAGTGCAATGGAGAGGTGCATCGCAAGTACTAGCAACTGGATGAAACTAGATAAGCTTAATTTGAACTCAGACAAAACAGAGATAATCCTTATTGGCACTACGCCACAACTAAACAAGATCAAGTTTGACCACAGCAAAGTCGGTCATGTAGATGTATCAGTGGAGACTGCTGCTGTACGTAATTTAGGAGCCTGGTTTGACTGTAACGTAAGTATGTCAACACATATCAATAAGATCTGTCAGTCTGTATACTACCATCTGCATAATATCAGACAAATACACAAGTATCTTATGCAGGATAGCGCAAAGCTTCTTGTGCAAGCAGCAATTATGGCATGAATTGACTACTGTAATGGTTTACTATACAATGTTCCTGTAAAATCTCTCTAAATTTCAACGTCTCCAGAATACTGCAGCTTGCTTTAATAGTTACTTACACACCCAAATTTGATCACATACCACCAGTTTTGTTGAAGCTGCATTGGCTTCCAATTAAATACAGAATTCAATATAAAATAGGACTATTAACATTTAAGGTCATTCATTTTAAAACACCTCAGTATTTAAAAAAAAAAAACAAAGCTCCTGGTCAAGACAATGTGAATGCGGAGCTTTTCAAGGCTGACCCTGAACTTTCAGCAAGGATTCTACAGCCCCTGTTTACTGCAGTATTGGAGCAGGAGAGAATGCCAGATGACTGGACCAAAGGTACCATCATAAGGATCCACAAAAAAGGTCCACTAATAAAGCGACTGCAGTAACTGGCGTGGCGTCACCCTCCTATCCACCCCAAGTAAAGTCCTGGCAAAGATTATCATCTGACGAATCTCTAGTGCAGTAGATCAGCAGCTCAGGCAAGAACAGGCTGGATAACGCAGGGGCATGGGTTGTGTAGATCAGCTATTCACACTGCGTAACATTATTGAGCAATGTACCGAATGGCAGAGGCCACTGTATGTAAACTTTGTAGATTTCCCAAAGGCTTTCAACAGTTTACACAGAGACAGCTTGTGGCACATACTTAAAGCCTATGGTGTTCCCCAGAAGATTGTCCAACTTATACAGAGCTTCTATGAAGCCTTCATTTGTAGTGTAGAGAACAGTGGTATCAGGTTTGAGGTAAAGACAGGTGTCAGACAGGGATGCGTGATGTCTGCACTGCTATTCAACTTAGCCATTGATTGGGTGATGCGCCGTACTACAGAAGACCATCCCAGGAGCATCAGGTGGACCCTCTTCTCCTCCTTAGAGGATCTAGATTCTGCGGATGATTTAGCTCTGCTTTCTCACACCCTTAGCCGCATGCAAGAGAAGAGCAGCCTTTTAAGTAAATATGCACACCAGGTGGGACTAGCCATCGGCCTCATTAAAACAGAGGTCATGACTCTCTAACCCTCAGCCCATCAAGATGAATGGAAAAGACCTCCCAATGACCGATCAGTCTAAATACTTGGGCAGCATCGTCAGACAAGATGGTGGTGCAGGCTTAGACATCCAGAGCCAGCTAAACAAAGCCAGAAACACCTTCAGGATACTGAACAATATGTGGCGGTCGTCAAAGTACAGTACACATACCAAGCTCAAGATCTATCAGAGCTGTGTTCTGTCTACCCTTTTGTATGGGTCAGAATGTTGGCAAATGCTGCCGATGATAATCGATGATAATCGATGAAAATCGATGACAGTCAATGAAAATCGATGAAATTAAACGTCACAAAATTTTCCGTCATCGATTTCCAATATCAATCAATTAAGTGGCATCGATTGTTATCGATTGATATCGATTATCATCGATTATCGGTTTCATTGATTGGTTAGGCCGGGAGTAATTACAACAAAAAATCCCTAACGGCGATGGGCGCTGCGTTGAGAAGTCCTCCATTTTCCAAGCCCTTTTCTTTTTTTTGTGTACACTTCTCTCACTATTTTAAGTATATACTAAAACAACTATTCACCTCAGTGTCGGTGGCTAGTTGTGGATATTTACCGAGCCGCGAAGCGGCGAGGTAAATATCCACCACTAGCCACCTCCACTTCCGTGAATAGTTGTTAACTGTCAGATGGATGTAACTGATCCCCAATTCAATGACATCCATATTGTTATTTGTACTTGTCCTTTACTAACACACTAGAGTTTGAAATAGTATTTTCCAATTCTCACCACTACTCTGCTTTTATTGCAATGTATTAATTTTCTAGGTACAAAGACCACCATCTCTCACAACATAAAATAATTATTGTTGTTTGTTTTGTTATATGGCTGGTTCCACAATCCGGCAAAATGAAGCAAATCCTAAGTTCTGATCATGCAATAATCGGCTGCTCAAGCAGGCAAGGTGGCAACAATACCCATCTCCCCCCGGGTGGCTCTATACACCCAGAATATGCTATAGAAATTATGTAATTTTTTTTAGAAACCATCCTTAGGCTATAGGAAAGAAAGCTGTTCTCAAGACAAGAGATTTGATATAATGAAAAAATAACACTTGCAACCTAAATGGTAGTCATCATTCAGTTGAAGTATTAAGTGTTGCAGTGCAATATAACACGCCAAGCATTGTTTGTGAAACAGGGTTTTTTTCTGTGCATGTTATACTTTATAAATCATTCATGTTACTATCGTTAATTTTACTTTCCATGTGTGTAATTCACGTACCGATAATTATTATAAATCTTTGAATATTCCTTTCTTCCAGTTTGCCTCTAAGGAGGGATATCTGACCAAGCTAGGAGGGAAAGTGAAGGTAAGAAAGAGACCAAACACAGGCATCTTTAATTAAACTGTACCACCCAGAGGCTGATTTTAAGGAACATTGGCAATAATTATTATGGTAAATTACAGGTGTCAAATGTTAATTGCTGAGTTTGAAAGCAATACTTTCTCCTGTTGCTTCAACTTGACATGTATTAAAATGTTTAATCTAATGGCTGATCTCTAGTCCATGACCAGGGATCATAAAAATAACAATATTATTATCATTATTATTATTATTATTATTATGATCATCATCATCATCATCATCATCATCATACCTACAAAGGTAGTAGTATCATTTGAAATTACACCCAGCCACTGCTTTCAGCAAGAAATTTCTAACTGTATTCCTCATTTTTACCTCATGGTATGTATGTCATACTATGAGGTATAGTAATGGTTGGATTTGTCACTCCATTCCTGTTAGACAATTAATTTATGCATTAAATCCGCGTTAACTGTGAATTAAACAGGTTCTTCCCTATCGTCCACAAAGTCATGCAATTGTTTTATGTTCACATATGTGGGGGAAGGGGGTGAGACAAAGCGGCAGCACATGTTTACAAAATGGCGTCTGTTGTGTTGAGGCCGACACAAAGATTGTCAAGGCGGGTTTTCGTTCCTTTCACTCCATCTTCGATCAAAATACACTTTTGAAGATCTCGCGAACGAACAGGAAATGTGTTCAAGAATACTCGAGTGCAAAGAAATGGGTTTTAAAGTCTTAAAAGTGACAATGTCTCCAATTTGGACGACAAGTAATCGATCAGTCGTGGCAAGAGTGCACAAAACGAACTATTTGGAATGAACGCTTTATGGTCTGGGGAAAGGACAGCACTTCGTGGAATAATTACCACATACCATGAGGTAGCTCGAAGGAGCCTTTGATCTATTGTTCTCACCTTAATTCCTCACTTTAAGGTTCAACAGTATTTACTGGTACATATTATAATTAAAAGTCAGTCTCCAGTTAGCGATTACCAGTCTTGCTAATCTGGGCCAGTCTTACATGTACATCATTCACCAGCATAAAAAGATTATTAAAGGAGGCAGCTAGAACAATCAGGATGAAGGAAAGAGTGGTTTGTTGGGCTGGGTCATTTTGCCAGAGGAACTTCTGGAAAGCCAATCCCACCAACATTTTTTCAGAATTTATAACCTAATTTAGCTCTGCTCTTATTCCTGTACATCATGAATGCAGTGACAGTAGGCTATTAGCATATATTGCCATTTTATAATTGGCCTTCTGTTTCATTATTCTATCCAGCAGAACTGGAAAACAAGATGGTTTGTTCTATTGAAGAATGAACTGAAATATTATAAGAACAAAGAGGTCAGTGTCAATTGCTTACGTGGATTATTCTTTCTCCAGTTGAACAATAAATATATGTTATTTACTGGGTGGAAGGTCCATATGGGAAAAAACTGTGCGCGAGGTCTTGAGTATTGCCTGCAGCCAAAGGCTGAGTGCCCCATTCAAGACCAAGGGCACAGTTTTTTCCTATACGGACTGACCAAACCATGTTAATAACTTAATATTTATTTTTTTTTAATGCTCCTTTTTAAAGTAAGAAAATAGATAGGAAATTACTACAGCGGGGAAAAAATCTGGATGGTGAAAAAGTGATCGTAAAAAGTGATCATGTGCGTGTGATTAGCCAATCATATTCGAGGATTTAAGATCTCAGCCCGCTCAGATGCTTGAGAAAAAAATAATAACAAATATTTTCCTCTAATAATCAAATATCCAATTTATTTCTAGAGTCCACAACCAATAACCATTCACTGTGAAACATTTTATGCAAAGCAATTATAGAAATTTATTATTCCACTATTATGCCATTTTACCATATAAGGTCAAGAGCAGGCACAAAATACAAGGCCGTAATACACTGTAGTGTCTTAGTTTAACCGGTTTACAACAGGGCGAATACCGGCGGATGAAGGAGCTCTAAAAATAACAATAACAATTTTTTTTGCAGTAGAATAATCAACCTCTCGTTCAATGGTTTGACATATAATACCCACAAACATTTTGTTCATTGTTAACGTCATTTTCACAGACGGAATCAGGATGTTTCTGAATACTCTTACCAAAAAAATAGAAGCCAATTGCAAAATAACAATTTTTTTTGTAGTGGAATAATAAACCTCTTATTCGTTGGTTTAGCATATAATGCGAGCGGACATTTTGCTCATTGCTCGTATTTTTCCTTGCCCCAATTTTTTCTCGCCCCAATTTTTCCTCACCCCTGCGGGGTTCGAAAAAATACTACACAACTCGCAAAATATCCGCACGTATTATACGCTAAACCATTGAATATTAAAGGTGTATGTATTCTTAGTTCTGTAACTGTAATGAATGCTATAGTAATAATACGCAACAAAACTGTCCACGAAAATGCTTTCTTGTTACGGTTTACAGGACAAGGTACCAATCAAAACCATTGACCTAGACCAATGTCAAGAAGTGTCCCGTGATGACAGACAAGGAAAAGCAAACTGTTTCAGGTTGGTGTAAGGAAAAAGTCCATCATCCAGAGCTGCTTTAAACCATATCCAGTTGTAGAAATCACTCAAGATATAATATGTGCATTCCACTAGAAATCAGTTTAATAGATTTCAGTTGTAGTGTCCAGGACCCCAAGGCCATGTCCAAGGCCCCTTGAGACACAGGCTCATAACCATAATTATTGTTAGTATATACTAAAACAGTGGATAGCGTTGAAGGTGCGCTCTGATTGGCTAGTCAAACTCCGAATATCCTGTGCTATTTACCTCCGAGCAACTTGCGAATTTTTCGCTCCGCCGCGCGAATATGGCGACCCGGTGTGTATGCTCAACAAGCGAAGAAATCATCCAAATTAACAACGAAGCAGTCCCTGAAAACTCCAAGAAAGCGACTAAATTTGGCTTGGCCGTGTTCAGAGGTAATGGCTTATGTTTTTAACCCGGAGTTTAGCGGTAAAAAGCAACGAGAAAGGTTTTGTTTACAAATGCAAATTAATCTTGCATAACCAAATTTGATGTCGCTTGTTTACTTGAGAGCCAAAGTTGAATTATATTTTTTACAGAATGGTTTCAAATACAGAAAGGGTTTATAACTCCATTTGATGAAATGTCGCCAGTAGAACAAAACAAAATTATTTCTGTCAGCGGGAAAACGAGACGTACGGCAGTAATTACAACAAAAAATCCCCAATGGCGATCGGCGCTGCGTTGGATTGTCATTTGAGAAGTCCTTCATTTTCGGGCCTTTTCTTTTTTTTGTGTACACTTATCTCACTGTTTTAGTATATACTAAAACAACTATTCACCTCAGTGTCGGTGGCTAGTGGTGGATATTTACCTCGCTGCTTCGCGGCTCGGTAAATATCCACCACTAGCCACCTCCACTTCGATGAATAGTTGTTAATTATGCACTGTGTTGTAGAAAAATGGACTGCATTAACATAACGGGTCATGAAAGTGGCCGGGAGACCATTTAGCTAAGGGGATTTGTTAAACTGTTTGTGAGGATAAACCCTAAACTTTTTCACCAGTAGGCTAGCAAAAACAATATTATATTAATGAAATAATACATGTAAAATGTATTTAGTCAGACTTTTTTAACAGAAAGCTGATTCTTGAGCACCTTTTGGTGCTTATAAGGCTGGTCCTGCATTTTAGACTCCATTGTGATTTATAGACACTGAATTTCCATATGGGAAGAAGAACCCTTAGCGCAGAAATAAGAATCAACAAAAAACCCGTATGATGTATGCTACTACTGGCAAGCCCATTCCAGTCCACAATGTTGAGTGGCAAGCACCCTCACTGCTTACTGTGACATCTGTAAAGTTGGCAGTGATTGCCATTGTGAAAATTGCAATAAATATAAATGATAATGATAATGGTGACACGCACAAGTACTTTTCTGAGATGTTTATTTCTGCAGGATTGTCATGCCATATAGAACATTTTTCTGTTATGCCAGTTCTACACAAGAAGCTGATGATTGGGTGAAAATGTTACAATGGAAACTGGTAAACCGCAAGAATACATGTTTAGTAGTCCCTTAGTATTTTAAAAGACCTCTGATAAATAGCAGACATTGTTTTTGTCAGTACTCTTTAACAAATAGTGAACGTCTCAGCGTGTACTATTGAGTTACAGTTGCATGCAGGAGGTTGCCAAGTACAAGAGAAACCTCAGACTCTAGCTTCTTGAGCGCTTAGTAAACCTGCCAAGTGCAACTATAACTCGATAGTACACGTTGAACCGTTTACTATTTGTTTTGTAACATAATCAAAAGAGAAAATTATACTCTTAAATTTGCCAAGAAGGAGGAGGGAATGATGAGAGCATTTCATGAGCACATGCTATGGCGTGAGCGAATCATTCTTCTCACTAATGTTCTCTAAAACCTCTTTTGTTTAAATTTGTTATCCGGTCTGAGTGACTTTTTTGTACCTGTTCTCAATATAAAGGATTTTCCTGAAATTCTGTTGTAAAAAGAAAAAAAAAAAATAACACTCGCGTAATTATTGACACATACTCCTTTGAGTGCATGCTTGCTTTCGTCACAAGCGCACACCCATGGGCAAATACTAGACGCTGAATTGACCAATGAGAGTTTGTTCTTTACTTTGGTTATGTTATAATAATTCTTGGGTACCCTCCCTATCATTTACCAGAGTTTTTGTTTTTAGCTACAGCACTTCTAAATGATTGCTGTTGTAATCCCTTTTTGTAATCCCTTTTGAGTGTTGTGACTATTAGTCATCTGTTATTCACAGACTGCTATTTGTGACAATAACAATTTGAGAAAAAGCTGAATCAAATTTGTGGCATCAGGACATCCAACGGTAAAGTACAACATAACAACGAGGATAGTAATTTTGTTGTGCCTTTTTGCTTTTTACCTGCAGGAAAATTTCACCACTGCTTCAAAGCAAAGGCATTTGTCTGTGAGATGAAGTGGAACTTTAAAATTATATTAATTTATCAGTTATTAATTATTAATGTCCTGCAAATACTACTATTATTGTATTGTTTCATTTACAGTTTTAAGCCAACTATCCAGAGGATTAGATGAAAATAGAGAGTGATTGCTTTTTCCCAAGGAGTATTTATGACAATAATATAATGTTATGTAGCAGGGCCTATCAGACATGGCATTACACTCAGTAACTAAATAATATTTTAGCTTTCCTGGTCTTAGGACCAATGACAATCAGCTTTTTACCACAATTGCTACTAATCTTGCAATCTAATTGGCTAATTTGCCATTGTCAATAAGAGTCTAGACAATGCTCTTGCATCAATGTGTCACGCAAAGCAATAGCCAATTAGAAATGCTCATTTTGGGGAATTAACCAATCAGATTGCAAGATAGACAATGCTTGCTCTTTCTTTGTGTCACCATCTTAATCATTCTCTAAAAAAAACATTTTCTTTGACGTTTTTAACGTTGCTATTGTGGTAAAAACAAATTGAGTGTGGTTTAGCATTGTCTGTACTCTTATTGACTATGATATGCGTCACCACAGTGGTCAAAATTTGTTGTGGACTCATTGGGCTGCGCTTCATTGAGTCCACAGCATTTTGACCGCTGTGATGATGCGTACTTGTTGTCAACAAGTGTACAGACAATGCTAAACCATATTCGATTTGTTAAATTTTACAGTTTGTGTATATACTTACCTTTCCTTTTTTCTTGCTAATTCTTATCCACAAATTCTGTGACACAGAGGATTTCTCCAGAGTAAATGCTGATTAAGAAATACCATTAAATTAATTACCTATATAGAATTTTAAATTTGGCAATCATTAAAGTACTTATTACTGTGAAAGGTGTATTGTATGTTATATTATAATGAATTACCTATATCTGCTGCCTTCTGCATTAAATTTGTTGGTCACAGATGAGCTGCACACTAGATTTTACTTTATGCAAAACATAGTATTACAGTGAGCTACTGCATATTACAGGAAATGTGTGATACCTGCCCTCTGATGTTACATGGTTGCTTCCATCTCTTTTCCGATGTAATATGGCCATGTCACTGATAGCCAGTGTGAAGACATGCGTGGTAGTGTAGTGGTTTGTGTGTCAGACTTGTGAGTAAGAGGTCCGGGGTTTAAGCCCTGGTGATGGCACTGTGGTGTTTCTTCTCCCCACCCAGGTGTATAATGTAGACCGGTGATATAATGCTTGGAGTAGCCCTGTGGTGGACTAGCATCCCATCCAGGGGTGAGTAACAATACTCCCTGGTGCTTCTTGTAAGCTCTGGTCACGTGGGCGCTAACCCTTTCATTGCCACAGGTGACCCATGTATAAATTATCCCTAATTCCAATACACTACCACACAAACAGATAAAAAGAATTGAGACCATGATCACATCAAGGATACTAAATGGATCAACCGCCAAATTTTCCAGTCCAGAACATAAAGAACTGCATGGCACTTGCTCAGAAGAATTTATACTCCATCCTGGCATTGAAAGGGGTTAAGGCTCGTGTGCCTTTTCTTTACATAACAATAGTCGATAACATACTCTTAAATATTTATTTTCAGAGGTTCTATTTGGGTTTAAAGTGGTATGGTGTGAAGTTTATTTCTGGGCAAAGACTCAGTTAGATCAGTAAAGTGAGGTCCGTGAGCATTAACTTTCTCATTAATGGGACAGTAATAAAAGAGAAAAAGCCCCTTGACATAGGGTAGATATAGACACTGCTACGTGTTGGGAAAGTTCTTCAAAATGGGCTAGCTAGGCCAGCAGACTCAGTATACTGGTAATTGTTTTTGGTACTGTTTAATACACTTACGCAGGGCTAAAAATTGGCGGTCGCATGGTCGCCAGTGGCAAGTTAAAACTGACCAGGGCTACCAAAAGTTAATGTTTGAACGCCCCGATGTGCAACTATGCTACAGAATTTCAAAACGTTGCCATGTAAATTATGCAAAGTAAAAAGTTAAAAATAAAACTCAGCATGTAGTTTAATTGGACTACCTTTCTCTTCGTTTCTTTGCCTGGACTCTAAGATAATACATTTTAGTGAATGTTTAGTTCTGAAGTGGAAATTCCAAGCCGTTTTAACAGTGATTTCACGAGCGATCCACATTCACAACATATAGACGCTATTTTGAGTTTGTGATTTCCACATGACTCTGAAAAAAAATCGAGGGCTACTTCATTTTGGGATGGGCCACTAAGAATTCAAGAAAACTGGCCTGACTGGCCACCAAGCACTGTCCCTGCCACCAACATTTCATTACTGTAGTACCCATAAATAAAAGATGCATCTGCAATCAGATGTTTAAATTTAGTAATGGAATCCTCCAGTCTTGTGGTTCCTGGAGCACAGGCCTTCCAAGCCTTAAAACTTTAATCTTTTCAACATCAACCTTCACCCCTCTGACTCTCAACCTTGCTAAACTAGCCTCTGTAATGTCTCTACAATCCTTGACTTCCAGAAAGGTGAGGTTCTGACAATATTCTCCAACCAAGGTAACAGCCGAGTTAGACACCCGCCAACAGCCCCTGAGACCAAGATGTGAAAGGTTCGGACACGAGCGGGCAACGATTCTCACAGAATCGTCGCTTACACTATAACAATCATTAAGAAGCAGAGTCTTAAGTTCACTACAACAGGAAGCCAGTGATCCAACACAAGGGTCCGACACTTCCCAACAGCCAGTGAGGTCAACATATTGAAGGAGATTACAATGCAATGACAACTGGACAACAGCGTTGGAAGAGACCCATCGGCATTCACATAACACCAACTTTTTGAGAGCTGAGTTGTGTTCAGACAGACAAAACAGAATCAAATTCGTTAAACTCGAACATGCAGTCAAGTCGAGCCGGTTAAGGCGCGGATTTCTTTTGAGAAGGTCCACTAAAACAGGCTCACAAAGCCATCCTTTGCAGTTCTTTAGATTCAATTCCTGTAAAAAGGAGTTTGTCGCCGTCACGTGAATGAAAGCTTCCGAAGTCAATCGAGATGCAATTTGACTACAGTCAAGGGTTCTCATAAAGGCAAAGTATGAATCACATGTTTCTTTAAATAAACGGCAAACCCTTCGACACTGGAATAGCTGTGGTAAACTAAGATGAGAGAAAATATGAGAGAAGATCACGTCTTCCTGTGGAAGATCGAAGAAGGTTGGAACATTCGCGAATGTTACCCGATTCGCCATGTTGTTTTCTTTTAATAGGCAGCGGTAAAGGACTGGGCACAGAAACTCGCCCGCTGCATAAGTGTTTTTGTTCCTGTCCCGTATTACGCTTGTTAGCAAGTGGATACAAATACATATATATACTGTTTAGGGATATCTAGTTCAAAATGCAACAAGTCCACTCAAGAGACAAATGGGTGAGGAATAAGTTTATCTTGCCTTGTTTTTCCAAGCTTGCTGGTATGTGTTACTTTCAGTAGGGTTAGCTAAGTCACAAAGTTTTTTCTTTTGTTTGTTTTTTTTTTTTATTTATTTCTCACGTGCAGTTTATAATAGTCTCTATTCTACCTTTTGGTTTACAGACTCCAGCCATTCAGACAAGCGTATATTGTATCACACATCAATCCCAAACTCACGACAAAACACTTCAAGTTCACTATGTGACCTATGTCCAGTACCAGAACCAACATTGACGGAACCATGCATATGACGAGGCTCAGACTCCACCATTTCCCAATAATCTACAAGCTCTTCTCATATTCTCCCAACATCCCGCGTGGTTTATTACCTGGTAAACCCATAGAAACTGCGGTTTATGATAAAGCGTAGTTTTTATGGGGCTCTGTCGTGGCATCCAGAACAGGCCCACTGTCATATTTAACCCTTTACACCCTAAGGGGGACTTTATAGATTATAGATTTGGGATAATCAGACAGGTTTATCAAGTAATTTATACCACAGTACGGTAAAAAGGGCCTTCTAACGTTTCGAGCGTTGGCCCGTCGTCAGAGCGACCTTATATGGAGTTGTATATGTAAGCAGGGGTATGAACTCATTTCCGTTATGCAGACATAATAACTCTATTTCGTGTGTCAGCGGGCTGTTCGCATGCAATGGAATGCTGGATAAAATATTTTATTGTTTGGTGAAAGCTTTCAATGTTTAACACGAGATCTCTGGTACTATTCTGTGTTGAATAATTTATGCTTGCGAGTGATCTGCTAAGACTCAGCCGCGTGAACAGGGGTGCTTTTCTCGGAATTACAACTTCGTCTGCGATTGAGGTCAACAAGTGGAGAGATTAGGTATATTGTGTTCTTTTTATTGCTCTATGTTTATGTTTTCGTTTTGATTCGCTGCCTTCTACTCTGTGCTGTTCTTTAGTTAATCGCTTAAGTTTGACGTCCCAAGTTTAATTAACCTGAGTGTATCACTCGCGATCCAAAGGTTTTGTTCATGTACATAATTACTTTGTGCTTTTGCATATTCATTTCGCATGTGAACGAACAGGCTTTGCCTGATGATTCTTCGCTTGCGAAACTGATACAATAGGACCTAAGTCGTCCTACTGTGTCTTAGCTTGCCTCGTCGCCGGGTTCCATATTTTGTAATTGGTATTTCGACTTTGGTAAGAAACCACGAAAAGCACAGAGAGCCCATTATACAGATCCGCCCGAGCTGTTTCAAAAAATGTACTTCCCTTCAGTTGGCTCGCGGCCGATTGGTCATCGTACGGATTATTATGACTGAACTTTGCATACCAACAGACAGGAAGGTGTGAAGGAAAGTTAGGGAATATTAGACTTCATGAATTGAGAATCTTATAAGGTAAGAAAATATTAGCCGTTGCTTGGACTTACAGCAGATTCTTTTGTAGCCTGCACAACAGGCGTGATTTTTTTGCGTATTTCAGGCGTTCGGAGGCGAAAACGAGGCGAGCGCGAAGGCAAGTCGCGCGCGAGGGTAGGAGCGCGCTCCTCCCCTTTTGTTGAGTGGTTAGGGCCATTTTCTGAGGGTTCGAAGGGGGGTTTTTGCAACTGTTTCTACCGATGACCAGAGGCCACTTGCGTGTAAGCCAACACCGTTGGCATTTATGTACACAACTTAAGCAGTTGAAAAAAAAAAAAAAACTCAGGCCCCAACGGGATTCGAACCCATGACCTCTGCGAGATACCGGAGCAGTGATACCGGAGCAGTGCACAGCTATCGCAGAGGTGATGGGTTCGAATCCCGTTCAGGCCTGAGTTTTTTTTCAGGCTTTAATTTCACAGCTGCTTAAGTTGTGTACATAACTGCAATGATCAATTAATGTCATTACATATTACTCCGCAGTTCAAATATATGGTCTTTCATATATTCATTTGAATCATCCTTGGCATTGTTTCTATAAAATGGGCCAGAGGTCCTTTTCTGGCACATTTTTTATATCCCGAATGAACACCCCTAGTTAACAGGACTGAAGCTTGCCATTTACAATTTGACTGAAAGTTGATGACATCTTAGTAAAGTGAACTAGAATCCAGAAGGTTTGGAAATGGAAGGGGAAGCTTACACCTGCAATGAAATGTCCCATATGTGTTTTGACCAAAACTTTAGACACGATATATAGAGGTTGATGGTAGTAAATTCTGATCACTCAGGTACAAATTTGTAGAGAACAAATAATCATGCACCACAGTAGGGGAAAGGAGGCCGTTAAAACTCAGATCACCATAATCTGTTGCTTTCTTTACCCCTTTCCGAAAAGTGTTTCCGTGAGTGCAGACATAACGGTGGGTGCGTAACTCTCATCTCATTTTCCAAGCTAAGAAGGAGACATTACATCAATTTATCAATGCAGACAAACCTTATTCCTTAATTTGACAAAATACTAGAAAAGGTGTGCAGCGATGGTAAATAAAAGTGGAAACCGAAACTTCATCGTATTTATGAACCGTATATATACGCGCATGCCGATTAGCTTCTTAGCAGACACTGATTCTTTCTCGCCCTTTTGAATTTTGATATGGAATCTAAATAAAATTAAGCATATCCCCCTTTATGGCGAGTGTTTCTGTTTTAGGCAGAAAGTAAGAAGCCAGGCATCATTCACTTCAAAAAACCAGTACAGCGCTATGTGGTCGCGACAGCTTACTTTAAATTCCCAGAGCAATCCAAGAGCAGACTGGACTTATTATGCACAGAAAATTCCTTCAAGAACATTCTGATTGGCTCACGTTTTCGCGCTCAAAATCGCGAGACATAATACTTTGACGGAAATGACTTCAAACAGCTGTTTTATGTGAACTTTGTTCTTGACAAGGACGCTACGACGCTGTTTCTGTCTTGCGTTTCTGCATTTCTAGCAATCTAGCGTAGCTAGTTGCTTTTTATTAAAAAACTTTCGACAATTATCTTCGGTTTTCAAGAATTTATTGAAAGCAAAAAATCTCATAATGTTTGAACTGCTTCGTGCATTGAAGAGCCTCCTTCATTCGCCGTCAACGTATGTATTCATCATTTTCGTTTTTATCTCTTGTTCACCTTACTTCATGTAAAGATTAAGAAATCTTAAAAAATCTTACGTTTAGTTATAAGCCGTGGTCGACGAGGTTTAGTTTGTTCCTTAAATGTGCCTTCGGATAGTCCATCATTCGTTGAATCACGTCTTCAGGCTTGGTTAAAGTGTACTCAGTATGTGAAAAATATTCTAGGCGTACTCAAACAAGATGCAGGTAAGCGAACCAACCCTATTTATACCTAAATCCGCTTTTGACATATAGCAGTTGTGCGAACACAATGAATAAATGAGCGTCAGCAAATTATAGAAAGATGAAAAATGTACTAGTTTCAAGATTTAACACTGCAGGGTAAGTGACTGTAACGCTCCATCATAACGAAATGCATTGGTTGATTTCAATCTTGTGTAAGTAAAGGACTTTTTTTTATAAAAATTGTTAATTGTTCGCAACTCACAAGAACGTAACCAATGGAGGCTGATGCTTTGTACAATTCTTCTGAGGAGCAAATGCATAATATTCAGCTACATTTGTTTTGTTTTCCGTAAAGGAAAAAAGACTTTGAACAGGGATTAAAAATATGTTTCATCTGTGAGTTAAATGCAAATCCCGCGTGAGACAACTCGTGTTCAGGGAAACGACAATAACATGATTATTCTCCATGTACGGTTAACAGATAAAACTTGGATCCAACTATATAGAAACTGATGAAGAAAAAAGTAGAAATAACGGCAAGTAAGGTTTTATCAGCACTAACAGATTTGGGAGAAGACTGATCAATCGAAATTTTTTGAAGTCTTCGGCTAACATTAACGTATCATCGGAAAGTACAGGGCATTTCACTGATGTACGCTCCGCGGCAGTTGCAACAGGTGTTTATCACTCGCAAGAATGATAGGATCTCAATTTTAAACGCCGAAAAATAGCTAGCCATATCAAATCATGCATTGCTGAAAATTGTATTTACGCAATTTCATTTGAAGACATCAATTTGAACTTTATTTTTCCGGGTAAAAATATTTTAAATCTAGGTAGACTACGTACTGAACAAACTTCTCAGCCGATTGTTGTTCGTAACGCCCTCCTGGTCACAATCAGTGCTTGTGTTGCTTCACAAAAGAACCGTAACCGAAGTAGGCTCCATTTCCGTCGCTCACTCGGGTCCTGGTTTTCCTCCCCGAGAAAGCCCGGACTCGAGTGAGCGGCGGAAATCGAGCCTATAACTATAATATAGCGGAATAACTTAACCGTGTACTTCAAAAGCTCGTAAATTCCTGTGTGAAAGACTTTAATTTCTGAGATTACAGAGCCAACTGCCTTTAGTTTATTGCCTAGTGAAGAAAACTGCTCCACATTAAGCTAGGGGTGTTTCTTCTTTCTTTAAAATATTTTGTAATATAAATGTTGGATGGGATATTTGCTTTCCTTAAACATTACGTGCCCATAAAAACCGTATCATGCTTGGAGCTTTCTAGGTACACTAAACATTCCAATATTTTTTTTTTTATTTCAATATTTTAACAGGAACATCTATTTAGCATAGCTAGTTTAAGTAGAGTCCTGTGTAACATAATATTACAAAATACTAAAAAAATAAGAATTACATTACAGGTTACATATAAAGACAATTAAATTTGAAGTCGTATTCCCAATTCATTCTAAGTCTTGAAAAAACGTTTCGCTTTAGTTTTAAACTCTACAAGAGTCATGCTCTTTCTTATAGTAAGCGGAAGCGTGTTAAATGTGCGTGCTCCATTTATGCGAAAGCTACCTTGGTATTTACTAGTTTTAGCTAGAGGAATGCGCAGCAGGTCTCGATGTCTGGTATGATAACTGTGTATTTCTCTAGCATGCCTAAATTCTCCAATGAGATATTGTGGGGCCAAGCCATTAATAGATTTGAAAACTAAGATAGACTTTAGATAGTCCCGCCGCTTTTGCAGGTCGGGCCAGCTGAAGATATTCGGTAATTCGACAAACTCAACAATTCTGCCTTCAATGATACTTGCAGCCCGCCGATGGAGTTTGTCTAGGTATGCTTTGTTACCCAATCCACAGCTGTCCCAAACACTGCAACAATAGTCAAAAAGTGGTAATACCATTGCATTATATAGTATGATACAAGCGTGTCTAGGTAGGACTTTGCGTGCCCTACGTAACATACCTAGGCGCGAGGAGATCTTTTTACCTATGTACTCTACATGATCTTTCCAAGAAAGGTTTTGATCAAGTATGACTCCTAGGTATTTGAACTTATCAACCCATGCAAGGCTGTGACCATTGGCCTGAATACTAAAATCATTAACTGAAGCAAGCCGCTGGTGTGTTCCTATCAGCATCATTTTGGTTTTGCCTATATTCAGAGACAAAAAATTAGCGCGCAGCCAATGTATAACATTAGCTAGGTCTAATGTTAAATTATTCTCGATAGTTGAAACTGACTTATTAGCAAAGTAAAATAAGGTGTCGTCTGCATATAATTCTACATTGCAGATGCTAACGGCACTAGGTAGATCATTTACATACATTATAAATAATATGAGCAGTTTTATCCCGGTAAACTGGAAATCACATCATTTAAACCACAGTCGTTTCCCCAGTACTGTAACGGAGGTTTATTCATACCCTAGACACTCTGTAGCTTTTCGCTCCGATGTGTCCTGCATAGCATCGTGGTCCTTATATGGGTTATCTTGGGTCCAGTACTATTGGTTAAGGTGTTATGTTTTCCATTTCCTCAAACTGGTTGAATATTTTTTCCTTTGGTAGTGGAAACAAGTTAAAAGAAACGTCTTACTCTACGTGCACTCTATTGTTCCATTATGACGTGCTGTCATAGATCCACGTTTTGTTTGTACTAACTACCTGCTCAGCTTCACAGTGACTCTGGTTTCTTCCCACTGTGAGGAACAGCATTGAAGGTACAAAGATGCCACTGTTCACATGTAGATACCACGGATATTAAGGGAAAAGAAGAGCTCCTTTGTGTTGATAATATATTCTGTCTCCAATGCACGGCTGCTGAAGCCAGACATGTCTGACGGATCTAAGATCTTCCTTTTCTTTTTCTGTTTAATAGAAAAATGCCTTCAGTTTACCATGAGAACTGTGGTAAACCGGGCCCAAAAAGCAACAACTACATTCCTCCACCAGAGGCGCGCTATTTTAAGTCACGGAGTGCTCCTAATTCTCCATTAATTGGCGATAGAAAGCCTCTTGTAACCCGCTCGCCTCGCCTACTAAGAGGAATAAACCAACTTACGGAAAAGCTTTCCGTAGAAAAGAATAGTGTTAGACCTAGCAGCAGAATTGGAAGGAGCAGGTCTTTCAACAATAAAGGTATGTTATTCAGTGAGTTAAACGTTTTAAATCAAAGCATGTAATATGTATTGCCCTTAGTACACTCTACACTGAAGAAAGAATAAGGACGCTTTGGTACATGTTTTTGGATAATGTTAGGAGATTTAACTCTACCTTCAAATAACCTCAGTATCACCAATCCTGTTAATGTAATGATAAAGCCGGCTGTCTGTACATGTCTGAGAGAATTCCTACACAAGAAATTGGGATAGGTTAACGCTCGAAACGTCAGCACCCCCCCTTCTTTTACCGTACGATGGTACAAATTACTTTATCAACATGTTTGATTATCCCAATTTCTTGTGTTCCAATTCCCCACCGACGCAGCACCAGTTTCTTCAGAAACTACCCCCACAATACTGAGACAATTCCTAGGTCGGGAAGCTTTGCCATAAGCAGTTATATGTTGATCGGAATCGGGTATCAAGTGATTTGACTGAATCAGCAGTTATCGAATCTAAACTCGGTGTTTTGAGGGGAATGCAAAAAGTAAAATTCCGCTTTTGCATTCTTTGAGGTTAAACACAAAACCACTTAGATCGAAAACCGGGTCGTTGCAATAAACAAATATATTCCAAGACTTGAGTGATTTACAGAGCCGTCCTCAGATGGTACTATGCTTCGCTATTTCGGCCGTTTCACAGTTTCATTCATGCGTTTTATTTTTGCTACTGCTTTTATGTTTCCATTTGTTACTGGCAGAATATAATCACGGGATTTTAATGCATTTATGGATCGGCTTAGCGGATTTTCTTCCTAGTTATATAATTTTAGGGCTTTAATCACATTACTGTTGTATCAGTCATAACTTGGTAACACGCATGATATTCACTGACATTTGTGGGCCGTACGTACCACCGGCCGGATGACAAGCAGGTCCTTGGATAAATTCCATTACAAATAAACAGAAGAACGGATAGTGTTCAGTTTCTCTTTCTCTCTTTCACTTGTCTGTTACATTCCCTTATATTGATTACTGAATCGTCCTTCATCCTTTCGTCGTTCTTTCTTTCATCTTTTCGACGACTATTCGTACGGTTTCGTTCACCCTTTTAATTTTCTTCTGCTCCACTTTTTCGCACATACTTTGTTTTTTCGCCCTATTCTCTCCAGAAGAAGAAGAAGGGAAGGCGAACTGCCAAGCAACTGTAACTTTCAGATCAAAGCTACCTTCCCCTCCCCTACACGGGATATGTTTTACCTTTTTCTGACGTCACTCGTCTTCGCCGATGCCAAGAGTTTTAGGCTTCTATTACTTCTATGGAGGTCAAAAGAGTCTTGGCCTTGTAGCGATGACAGAGTGCCATAAGTGTGGTAAACTGGTCTATTTTGGTAAGTTGGGAGATTGATAAATAAAACTGTTTTGGTTTAGGTTCAAGTAGCATTTGCGTTCCGCAGATACGAAGATTTACTTCCTGAGAGTGTAGTACGTGGGAGTGTGGTTGATTCGTAAACATCATAATAATGAAAGAAGTGAAATTTGCACTTTGGCTTAGCGAGAAATTTGACATTTTTTTTGGGCCTCCACGATCTTTTGCAGCCGAACAGAGGAATTCTCTTGGGAAAGTTTGGCACCCTGGTTGCTTGAGGTGCGAGGAATGCGGGAAGCGTCTAAACCCGGGTCAGCATTCGGAGGCAAGTGTCACGTTTAATTTGTCTCTACGTTCCTATGTATTCACCCGAGAAATCGAAAAGTCGTATTGTACTTAATCGCCACTGTCTATAGTATATTCTTTTTAAAGGTGTTGAAAAGTTAAAAAGTTAAATATCCCGAGATTCAAAACAGAAAACTTTTGTCTCTGGCGTCAGAGAAGCAGCGTACATTCATAACAAATACAGGACTACTCAACTTTCTCCACACGACTTCTCATAGAATGTGCCAACTTGAATTGTGACAAACCCTCCGTGGAGTTTGGGTTTTAAACACTGGCATGTCAGCTTTACAAAGGTTATCTTGTCTCATCTTGAATTTTGGTTTTACGATTTATCTTGCGCTTGTAGTAATATGGACGTGACAGTTATAGACTTTTACAGCTATTCCCTTCTACAGTAGATTCTTTTAGGTTAATTGTTACTACTTCAACCACATTCCTAGATACAGTAAACCTGCCTCTCTGCCAGGAAGGCATAGAATAATAATACTAATTTAGTCCTACATTTCTCAGCACGGGCTGCATCTCGACAAGTAAAGGATAAAGTACTGAGATGAAATGTTTATCCCAGTGTATACTGTATGGCAGTTTCTTGTGACAATGACATTTCGAAGTCCGGTCAGAAATGTGTCGCTAAAAAGTATTGCTTTCACCTAAGTGGTTTGCAGTCAAAGTATCTTCCCTATACAGTAAACACTAATATGGATAACTGTATTAGGACTGTACAGTCTCGGTGACTTGATTTAGCTGGGTCAATCAAGTGGACCATGCTCGTTATTGTTCAAAAGGTTGTTAAATACCCCCACCGCTACAATTTTCAACCATTTTGGCAGAACTGAGATGTTAATTATCAAAGAATGTTTTAAGTTTAGTCTGACCTTCCTTTGCATCTTCAAAATTTCGTGTGACCTGTTCATGTGAATGAGATATTAAAGCAACCCTGTAGATATCAACAATAGTTCCACAATCCTTTTTCCAAGAGCCACATCCTAATTTTACAGCAGTCATAAACAAAGAAGCTATGTTCACTTTGATCATTTTCAAACATGGAAGTCAATGTGTTTATGATGACTCAGAAACGAGTTCCCTATGTGTCATCAAGTTGGATGGTAATGTTGGTTTGACTCAAATACTTCAATTAATAGCATGAGGGTTTTTCAAACTGTTTCATTAAATGGCATGTTTTGAACTTATCTGTAAATATTTCAAGAGCTAGGTTATACATGTTTAAATCTAATATGTTTATTGCATGTCCTTAAAATGGAAACATCATAATTATTTTGTGCTGGAACTCAGTTTAATTTGCTTTAGCATGAAATTAATATCAATTGAAAGCATTTATTTAACCTCCAACACTGAAATGTAGTATTAACTGAAAGCTCATGGCTAAGGGGTTTGCTCAGAATCATTCCATGTTTAATTCACATTTCATCTTGCTTTACTGTAGATCTTTGAAAACCCAATAAAATGATTATAATTTATTGTGTTTGGTAAATGCTATTAATATTCTGAAGAAGATACTCTGAAACTGTTTTGCCAGTGCCAATGATTTTAGACTTCGATAAAAACCTGCACCAGAAACACAATAATTGTTAAAGTACAGTATATTGATGTCTCATCTGAGGAAGTGTAATTAGGAAACTCATGATCACTGTAATGTAAGATCTCCAGTAAAGCACTGAAGCAATGTGCATGCAGTCCCTGCATGAAGTCCACCTTTATTCTACTAGATAAAGTAATAGAACCTTCTGATTTTCCTGAAATTAATGGAGGACTGATTGATTTTGCCCACAAGATAGATTGTGGCAAGATTGTTTATTCTGGATCTATAGTTGAAATGTTGCTTGTTGATGATGTTCTGACTATTTACAGCATAGAGGGATTCCATACTGTAATATTCCATGTTACAGCTTATTGTTTGGGCCAGGAGGATATGGAAGGGGAGGTACAGAATCATATCAGTATTTTGCAGATGACAAATTAACTCCAGCCGAATTAGATGCCCTCAGGTAGAGTGGTCATGTCCTATTTATCAGGTGTTGTTTTCATACCTTATTATCAAAGTTCCAAAATTGTTACTAGTCTGTTTCTATCCATTTTTGACTCAGTTGCCTAAAAACTGTGCACAAAGCTATATTTATATTCCTCATGTTTTAGAAATTTGCATTGAATTTTTTTGAATAGAAATGAGATGATTCCAAAGTTAAAAGAGTACAATGTATTCTTTGAAGGACGAAAAGCTCTGCAGTTAACAAGCAAAGAGGTAAATTAAAAACAAACTTAAGAAATTGCGATAATCAAACAAGTTGACAAAGTAATTTGTACCACTGTAAGGTAAAAAAGGGGGTGCTGACATTTCAAGCATTAGCCCCAGAAAAACGTCAGCACCCACTTCTTTTACCTTACGGTGATATAACTTACTTTATTAATTTGTTTGATTATCCTAATTTCTTGTATTTCAATTCCCCACCAATGCAGCACCAGTTTCTTTAGAAACTACCCCACAATATTAAAAAAACAAACTAGTCTAGCACTTTTAACCCATAACAGAAGATGGGTGCTTATATGTTCGAGTGTGAGCTTTTATCAATCATGTGTATATCTGTTATTGTTAGGTTGGAGGCAGAATTATCCTTGAAGGTGTTCTGAAGATATTCTGGGGTTTGAAGGTTCCTGTTACACTTGCCAGTCACAATCTGTCTTACTGGAGGAGACGCAGCCAACGGGAACAGAATGCTAAGGGTGCAGTAAGCAAAAATAAAGAGGGTGTGGTATGTATTGCTTAATTTTTTTATCTTTTACTTCACACTGTCTTATTGATGTGTGATATAATTATTTATAAAATATTTGAGTAATTGCGCGCGCTGTGATTGGTCAGTTCGAGTTCATTATAGCTCCATAAAGCACTCTGCTTAAGTCACGCGCGTGCATTATAACTCAACATATGCACGCAAGCTACGTCACGAAATAAGAAAACGTTTGTTTCTTGCCGCAAAGGGAACGGTTTTACTTTTCATTCAGCATTTAAGCCAATAAAAAGAAAGCATGTACATGTAAGGAGAATACTTATTTTGATTAATTAAAATTCGCAATCCTTTTCTTGTTTAATATGTCTTTATGTTAATGTGGTGGTTTACATTTTATAAAAGAAATAAAAAAACCCGCCCTTCGTGCATTGTTGAGTTATATAAGCACGTGGGAATTTTTAAGAACACGAGAGAAGTGCATAGAGAAGCACTCGGCTGCGCCTCGTGCTTCTCTATGCACTTCTCTCGTGTTCTTAAAAATTCCCACGTGCTTATATAACTCAACAATGCACTCGGGCGCGTTTTTTATTTCTATAATAAATAGAGTTTATTGTGCACACACACAAAAAATGGAGTGCATAATTTATGAAACTATCTATGCATTTACAAGGCCACATCACTTTGAGAAGTTTGTCATATAATATTAATTTTAACAAGCCATAAATTTGATTCCCTTTGTGAAATAAAATAAGCTGACTTATAGACTATATTATTACCAACACCTACCACAAACTAAGATACAATGCAAGGTACTAAGCCTTTAACTCCTAAGGGGTCTCCCTTTGACAAGTACAATCATCTGGTGTTAGCCAGAGTAAAATTTATCAAGTCACTCTTAGGAGGGAAAGGGTTAATGAAGATACAGCTTTTATGACTTTGTCTGACAGAATGTGCAAATTGCATTGTACAGCGGTCAAGAACCAGCAGTTTAGAAAAAATCCTGGCAAGGCGCCGTGTCACAATTAATCAGAAGAATGTTCCTGATCCTGGTGATCAAAGGACAATTTTGGATTTCACTGTGCAGGTGAGAAATAACATGTCACACTCAGATGCTTCAGTGCCACTAAAATGCATCTTTTGATTTGAATCACTGGCAGGCCTTCTAGTTACAGACAGGCCTTCTGGTATTACGCGATGGTGCGATTTCGCACAATCGACCTCAAATCGCATCCGATCGCACAATTCACGAAAAATCGCATAATTCAAAAAATAACGCACAACATTCATAAAATAAAGCATGAATCAACAAGTTTCTTTGGAATTTCTGCACAAATACGCCATTTTTAAGATGATTTACCTTGGAAAAAGGCTAACAAGAATCTTTCATTCGAAGCTAAAGCGTTATTTTGAATGTCAAGGACCTGGTACGAGTCTCATTCTTAAAGAGTCGCCTATTGATGTAATACAAACACGCCCCTTGTTCAGATTAGCCAATCTGAATGGCTGTAATTTCCGGCCGTTTACCCGCACGGCGGATTACCCCCACGGGTGATTTTTGCCACAAGGTAAATCAAAGGAAACTGTGAATAAGTTGTGGATAGATTATGTTTGAATGGGTTTTGAAAATAATTAAATTTTTTTTGACGTCAGTTTGTCGTGCGTCTGTCCTGTTATTGATCATGAATTAGATCAGATTAGGTTCCTTCTGTCAACAACAGCCTATGAAGTTTATTGGTTTTAATAAGCAATATTTTAAAGCAATTACGCGGCTTTGGCGCTGTTTATCGCGGCTTTGCTGCTCTCAGAGCGCTCAAATTGCTTAAAAAGCGTCAGGTAGGCAGGCTACGTGAAGAATAACTGTTTTTTTTTGCGCAGTGGACCACACTAAATTATTTTCATACGAGATCTTGGGGAGGAGAATGGGGAGGGGTAAGGGGGGCGTGGTTTGTATTATTTTTGTTAACCAATCAGGGCAGTTTAGCAAAGGAGCGTGTTGTCGTTTTCAAATTTCGCAAATATGGCTTCGAGAGTTTCTTCGTCGAGAAGGAAGAATATGGAGGGGAAGAATACTCAGTCCTCGAACAAGGGTGCTCAGCATGGTAAGAAGGATGCAGAGGTTACAAATATAGATGTTCAACAGTCTGTTCCTAGCACTGGGCCTTCCAAGAACGATGTTGAACAGTGCACTCCCGCGTGTGCTGAACCTACCAAGTCGAAGATTGAGTCTCGCTCTACTGAACAGGAAAGTCTAATTGGCTACGTACAAAATCTTTCGCCGTTGAAGCGTAATCGTAAGAATACTTTAGATTACGCTTCTATGACTTTGCAAACAGCAAGTGGCAATCGTGAGGTGTTATTGTACTCTCCACCTAAAAGGTCACTCCTCGTGGAGAGCGAGAAGAGTCGAAGACCGATCAAAGTGTCATGCTTGACTTGTACTCCCGATAGGAAGAAGTTAATCATAAACGATATGACAAAGGTTTCCTTTCCAGATAGTACGGAGTATTCCTTCCAATTTGAAGATGTGCGATTGGCTACTCCAGATCCGATGACGATTTTACAAGTTTTAAAAGAAAGTGATGAGTGGAACTTGGTTACCGTGAAAGGCAAAGTTATGACCGTTAAAGACCCAGTTATCGTGGGAGAAAGGAAACTGAAACTAGCGGAGGCTGTCTTTGCAGATGCAAGTGGTAGTATTGTCTTGGATATTTGAGAAGCGATGATAGATACAATAAAAGAGGGAAACTGTTATTGTCTAAGCAATGTGCTAGTACGTATATGGTCAGGGAAAAAGAAGCTTTCTACTTCATTTCGCACCACTGTTTCCTCGATCACAGATGAAACGGCGACTGTCAACATCAGTCCTGATTTAGCTGGGGGTGAGCAGCAAAGTATTGTGGTTGAGTCAGTTACTAGCGATGTCGAAATTTTTTCTATCGATAAAGTAGAGAGATTTCTTAAGTGTTTAAATTGTAAGAAGAAAATTATTCAAGTAAGTTCCAGCTCAGTAGTGCATTGTGATAGATGTGGACATACAATGAAATCATTGAGGTGTTCAATCGGGTTTTGTGCAAGAGTCCTCGTCGATACTGATGAGGGAAGGCGTATAACGTTGAAATTGTTTGAAGATGTGTTACAGAAAGTCATTGGAGATGATCTTTGTCAATTAAATGAGAGTGAAGTGGCAACGAAACTACTTCTGTTTGACAATGTTCATGTTACGTACGATTCTTCAAGTGGAACTGTGTCTGAACTTAATACAATCAACGAATAAACTAGTTGGCAAGTAGAACTGCATGTGTTTTATTTACACTGAACCATTGAACTAATTGGTTTACTTGACAACGTTCATGTTAAGTTTCATGTTATAAGTTGTTTTCTCACATTTTGAATAAGTTAGCTACTGGATACTTTAAGTAATGTTCATGATAAGTTGTGTTGTTCCGCATATTGAAATAGGTTATTTTCTCACGGTTTCAGTGAACATTTAACAATTATTCGCCGAAGGCGAAGTGATTATCGGTGAATATTCACTGAGACGAAGTCGAGGTGAATATTCATCGATAATCACTGAGCCTGAGGCGAATAATTGTTTTAGTATAAATACATAGGTGATTATTTCAAAAAAAGAAAAAAAAGCATTGTACAACACGAAAAAATTATATTTCATCAAAAGCGCGCGAACGACTGGCAGCCATTTTGTTCGTCGAGGTGGTTATCGGCTGATAATCCGAGATAGCGAACCAATCAGAGCGCGCGGTTTTGTATAATCACCTGAGTATTTATACTAAATATTGATAATGTTCATGTTAAGTTTGATTTGTTATATTTTGAAATAAATAATTATTATATTTGATCTTTCATTGTTATTTAATACCAACTTCATTAAGTTTGTCACCTTCACAACTGCTTATTAACAACTACATGTACACATGATTGTGTACTTTATGGTAAACTCCTCCAGAGAAATTGACTTCTGTGGTTAATTTTATCCAGTTCGTTTTGAAAAACACAAGTCCACTTGTTATAAATAATGTCAATACTCAGCCCTATTTTTCTATTTTAGTGGCTATGGTTGTTGCTTTTAAATAATCGGTCTGCAGACTTTGACTTTGTTTTCTGGTGGAGATATCAGTAGCACCATTTTGTGGTGATGTCTTCCCTAAAGAAGTTGTTGTTGAGTGGAAATGTTCATTTGCCAAATGGAATAGATGTGTCGTTGACAGCATCAAGCACATAGTTTGTACAACGTGGTCTTTTCATTGTTGGTCCACTAAAACTGACATCACGTGAGTTCATAGTTGATTGCTTCGATGGGATATGATATCTTAGTTTGGCAAGTTCTTTCCTCATTGATCTTATTGTCATCCTTTGCTGCAATGTGATGGTTATGACTGGGGCAGTATTGAGTTCAAATGGTATACACTGGTGCACCTGTAAAGATAGGGGTGTTGATTTATTGATATGAATGAATGAAATGAATAATAACAGTTAAAATGTAAAAGTCCTTTCCCAGTCTTACCTGAACGCAGATGATGGCGCCGGTGTGCTGATGGGTACCTGTAAGGGACTAGTACCACACCAGTGGTCCAGAAGGAAAATTTTTTGTAAACTAGTTCACCACTGACTGAGTAACAGGGTTGGCATGGTCAGCAAAAAGTCAGGGAAAATTATATCTTATTCAAGGTCAGGGAGAAGTCAGGAAGTTTCTAAATCCATGTTCAAAATCAGTTAAAAGTCAGGGAATTTTATCTTAAGGTTGCTGCAAATTATTTTTAGATTTTTTTGTGTAGTAAAGGCAATTTTCTTTTAAAAATTATCTGAGCCATCCTTATTTTTGTTGATTGATGGCCAGAATAGTCATCCTGCAGGGTCACTGAAAATTGCTTTACAACCGGTGAAAAGTCAAATTTTTGTTGTCTTGGTGGGTGGCAATCCTGGAGTAAGCAGTACAATAATGGTAAATGAGATGCAAATAATATGTGATGTTGGTTTTACATATTTTTAAATATGGATACTTTCATCTTCATAGTGTAACAAATACTGATTTTATACTAAGCAAACAAATATTGGCTTGTGATCACTATAATAGGACTCAAGAACATCGGCAGTTAGCACATGATTTGGTATATTGGTATAGATATGGTCAATTTGTGTATGATAATCTGTAGTAAACTGACTTATCAGTTGTTTGTATATAGGTTCTTTGTTGTAATAAGCATTTTGTTAATGCCCTTTGTTCTGATGAAACTTCCAACAAATTAACATTGAAGTCACCTAGTATCACAGTAGGTGTATCTGCATCAGGAATTATTGTATCAAGGAGATGATTTAGAGTTTCAATTAATTTTTGTTGGTTAGCTTTGCTTTTTGACCTATAGATGCCTACTATATGTAAATTTGGAACTGGATCATTAAGTACACATACAGTTAGTTCTATATTGTTAAAGTTAGATCTGAATGGTGTAGTTACACAATCTATATTGGATTTAATATACATAGCCATTCCATAACTACTTCTGACATTACTATCTGGGTTAAAGTCATTTCTAAAAAGTTTGAAATTAGCCATTTCATAGGTTGTATTGCAATCAGAAGGGCATAAACGTGTTTCAACAAAGATATTAACCTCAGCTGCTTGAACATTGTAGTCACATGCAACATCATCAAAATGAAGATGAAGAGATCGAACATTATGAAACAGTAGTTTCATTCTAGAAGACTGGTTGTATAAAAATGGTATAGAAGGGAGTAAACATTGCTGTCTAAGTCTGGACATTTCTTCTTGAACTTTTTGACTAACACAGATTTTTTTTTCATTTAGGTTGATTATATGTAGTGTTGAACAATTTTTTACTCTACTTAAAGCAACATAATGCATGTGCTCTCTGGTTGATGATGGTAAATCAAGTACTGCTTCATTAAGTGTGTCACCTTGGCAACGATGAATAGTCTTAGCTGCTGCTGGCCGTAAAGGATATTGTCTACGAAGTATCTGGCATTGATGTCGCTTTGAAATCTTGAATTGTCTTGTTATCTCTAAAATTGGTGTCCAGGTTCTATCCACATTTTTGTTAAATAAATGTGCAAATTCATTGCGATGGTTTTGACCTATGCTAGCTTCCGGGAAAGATACCCAGATGATACTTGGCCGAGTGGAGTCTTTAACTCTGCAGTCTATTTTCTCTATGACACACTCGGCACCATTTGTCATACCATCAGTTACATTGACATTTGTTGTCAAGTCATATTTTGCTCCCACAGCAACTGAAACAACATTAAATAAGCCCATAGTTTTAGTGTGATCATCTGGAATTTTTTCTTTGACTTTGTTTTTTAGGTCATCAGACATATCTCCAACAACTATGTCAATACATTTAATTTGAGCTTTTTGAGTATGTGCAGCTTGATACATTGCACTGTTGTGATCATTTACGTGTGCATTTGTTGGGTATAGATGTGTTTTATTGATGGGATAATTTTTCTCACCAGGTTTAATTTTTACAATTCTTTCTTTAAGGACCTTAATATCATTTTGGTTATGTTTTCCTTCTCTAAGTCTGTTTAATAGTTCTGCAAAGTCCTTGTCATCTTTTTGCCTCATGATTTCCCTGAGTTCAAACAAGGTAAAATACTCCTTCCAAAAATGTTATGTTAAATGTTATTCCATTTGTTATGTTAAATGTTATTCCAAAAATGTTATGCGCGCCAAGATGGCTGCCGGTGTCGTTCACGTTCTCTTGATTTATTTTATATTTCTGGCCTATTCTGATGATTTTTTGCCCTATGGATGGACTCACTCTGGTTTTAACCACTTCTGCTTTGAAGATATCCATGGATGTTTCTCCGATGGTTTTCTTTCTGGCAATTTCAGACGTGAATTTAGCCTGGTTGGATCTCATGTGGTTATAAGACGGCAAGAGCTCAGTAGTCTTGAAGTGTTCCAACCATGCTCAAAACAGGCTAAGCATGGGTCTACCTGTTTAGTTCTTCCCTCGAAACCTTTTGTCATGGATTTGACAGTGTATGTTGATATATCTTCAAATCCAGGACCTGAATCTAACCAAGAAATTACTTCAAGGTCGGTTGGATTATATCACCATTCATTTCGGTCGCCACAACTTATTACATATTCAAGAAGTGAGTTGTTATCAGTGCGGCGTTTTTCGCCGGCTCGTTTGCCTTTTCATCTGGTTTCGGTCTTAAAGGATTTCAGTTTGCTTCGGACAAGAGGATGTAGAGCAGGTGTATGGGCGAAGTCACGAACGAGGCAGAGGAGCATAAGGACGGTTGTTTCAAATCGAAATGATCGTTTTTCGAAATTTGCATCTTTGCCTAATCGCGACAATCTCGTGAAGGTGCAGATCTCACAAGTTGCTAACACCCAGGATACTTCTCACGCGATCAACTTTTGTTTGCTCAATTCCAGGTCAATAAGGAATAAATCTAGCGTACTGAAAGACTTTGTTGTTGACAAGGATATTGATCTTCTTGCTTTGACGGAGACGTGGCTCAGACCTGGAAATATTGATTGTGTTGAGATTGGTGATTTATGTCCCACTGGTTATGATTTTATCCACATTCCACGGGAATCGAGAGGTGGTGGTGTCGGCTTGCTTTTCAAAGAAAGCATGGATATTAAATGCAAAAATAGTGAGTGGAGCACTTCCTTCCAGTCGTTCGAATTCTTGGATGTTCGTTTCAAGAGCTCAAAGATGATCAGGATGATAATTATTTACCGCCCACCGTCATCTGTGCCTTTGTCAACATTTTATCATGAATTTTCTCTCCTGCTTGAGGAATTGGCCACAGCATCAGGCGAGCTTTTAATTGTCGGTGATTTTAATCTACATGTGGATTCTTCGCGTGATGTCAACGCATTGCATTTTTGTGACCTAATAGCATCTTTCGATCTGAAACAATGGGTGACTACGCCGACTCACACAAGTGGTCATATCTTGGTTTTAATCATTACTAGAAATCAGTGTAAACTTATAGACAATGTTATGGTTCATGACCCTTTGATTTCTGATCATTACGCTATTTTTATGCATTTATTATTGCACAAACCACAATTTCCAACAAGAACTATTCGCCACTGGAAGCTGCGTTCGATTGATTATGCTGAATTCAATGACACTATCATGAATTCGTCCTTGTTTGACGAATCACAGCGTGATTTGGATTCGTTAGTTGATTCCTATCATCGGGTCTTGAAGTCCACCCTTGATGTTTATGCCCCCGAAAGGACCCGTGAGGTAGTTCTTCGTCCTTGTGCGCCTTGGTATTCAACTGACATCAGTGTTCAAAAGAACATAAGGAGGAAGCTCGAACGTAACTGGCGACGTACAAGATTACCTGCAGATAGAGAACGGTATGTGTTTCAGAACAGTGTTGTTAATGACATGATTGCCTCCGCGAAGCACACATTTTATTCATCAGTGATCCAGGAAAACTCACGGAACTCTGGACTTCTTTTTAAGACAATAGAGAAGCTTCTGCACTCCAATCCAGTCCAGCGTTATCCATCTGGGCCTAATAACTGTTCTCTGTCTGAATCATTCGTTGAATATTTTAGTGACAAAATTGTTAAAATCCGTAATGATCTTGACAAAGTTGATGGAACTCTGAATGACGGTCAAGTTACTTCATGCAATGCTGAGTCTGAAAGCTGTCTAGCTGGTCAGCTGCTAAGTGAATTTAAACTGGTCACTGAGGAGGTCGTATCTGGTTTTGTGAATCACCTGTCTTCAAAGTCCTGTACACTTGATCCAATTCCATCCTCAGTGTTCAAAGGGTGCCGTCATTATCTGCTTCCAATGATCACTCGTATAGTTAACTTGTCTCTTACAAGTGGCCAAGTACCTGATAGATTCAAGGTTGCCATGTTGAAGCCGTTGTTGAAAAAGAGTGGAGCTGATCATGAACTATTTTCAAACTTTCATCCTGTCTCAAATTTATATTTTCTATCCAAAGTTACGGAGAAAGCAGTTGCAGCACAATTAATGGACCACCTTAATGATAATGAAGGCTTATTAGAAGAATTTCAGTCGGCATATAAATCTCATCACAGTACAGAGACTGCGCTTGTGAGAGTTCAAAATGATATTTTGAAGGCTATTGACAATAACAGATCGGTTATATTATTATTGCTCGATTTATTGGCTGCGTTTGATACTGTCGATCATTCGATTTTGTTATCTAGACTACAGAATCGCTTTGGTATTAGGAACACTGCTCTTAATTGGTTTCATTCGTATCTTCACTCACGCGAACAGTTTGTTTCTGTCAATGGAATTGAATCGTCAAAGAAGAATTTACCCTACGGGGTACCACAGGGTTCTGCACTGGGACCCTTGTTGTATTCCCTTTATACAAGTCCTCCGGGTGACATAGCCAGAAAGCATAGCATACCGTTTCATCTCTATGCAGATGACACACAGTTGTACTTATCGTTTACGTCCAATTGCCCTAATCATCTATCAAGCTCAAAGATGGCAGTAGAATTATGTGTTAAGGACATTGGGGACTGGATGCTGCGCAACAAACTTAAGTTAAATCGGGATAAGACTGAACTTTTGGTTATTAGTTCTAAATATCGTCCACGACCACCCCTCGACTATATACGAGTTGGTGATGAAGTAATCAAGTCTAGTAAACAGGCCAGGAATTTAGGAGTTGCATTCGATCAATGTTTGGATTTCAAAGAACACGTTAAAATAATCTGCAAGAGCGCATTTTTCCGCATTCGTAGTATAGCTAAAATTAGGCGATACCTATCCCAGAGTACTACTGAGACCATTGTTCACGCTTACATAACATCGCGTTTGGACTATTGTAACGCCCTACTGTACGGTCTCCCAAAGTATCTGATTAATAGACTTCAGCTTGTACAGAACTCAGCAGCTCGCCTTGTTACCTTGACTAGAAGGCATGAACACATCACACCAATACTAAGGAGCTTACATTGGTTGCCAGTTCATTTTAGGATTATTTTCAAAATATTGTTGTTAACTTACAAAGCTCTGAATGGACTGGCCCCTGATTACATTAGAGACCTACTGCAATTTAACATTTCTGGTCGGACACTACGATCTTCAAACAAGAGGTTGCTTGATGAGCCTAGAGCAAATCTTAAAACGTATGGTGAAAGGGCTTTTTCCGTGGTGGCACCAAGGCTCTGGAATAAACTACCCCTCCAGATCAGACTTTCATCATCAGAGGCAGTTTTTAAGGCTAATCTTAAGACTTATCTTTTTAAGCGTGCATTTGATGTGTAGTTTTTACTTTTTATTTGTAGCCTAATTGTATTATGTAGCGTATTTAATTCTTAGGATTTTAACTTTTAGGATTTAGGATTTTAGGTTTTTAAAGAATTAGGATTTTAATTTTAAAGCATTGTAAAGCGCCATGGACAATTAGTGGAAAATGGCGCTATATAAATGTATATTTATTTATTTTATTTATTCCAAATGTTGGTTGCTAAAGCACTGTAAGAATCATTGGTATTTTCAAAGATCCATTTATCAAATACTGGTTTTAATTGGAATAAGTCTCCAACTGTTATCAAGCTCAGATTTCCAAATGGTGACTTGTTTCCCATTATTTGCTGCAGTCGTAAGTTAAGAAAGTTGAACATTCCATTGCCTACCATTGAAATCTCATCAATAAATATAACTTTCAGTTTTCTTAACTGTGCTCGTATTGTATTAAGTCTATCTGTATCAAGTGTGCAGTATTGAAATCCCCTGTTGGCAGGTATTTTAAAAGCAGAGTGAAGTCTGTTTCCCTTGATGTTAAATGCTGCTTTGCCCGTGGGAGCAACTTTCAGTACTTTTGCTTCATCTGGATTTTCACCTGGGACACTATTTAAATATCTTGTGAGTGCTTCATAGAGAGCACTAGTGACAGTACTTTTACCAACTCCAGCACCTCCACTTAAGAATAATCTGAGTGGGTCATCATTAGTTTTAATAGAGTGTAAAACATGGTAAAAGAATTCTTTCTGTCTTTTGTTTAGTGAGCGAACAAGCTGTCGATAATCACTATCATGTAGGCGATTTTGTATAAGTTCTTCATCATCATTATTCCTTGGTAAAATATTCATATCCTGAAATAGATCATACTGACTGTGTTGTTTGTTGATACCTGGCTCAAAACATTCAAATAACTCAGTAGGTTTTGATTTAGCTGCAATATCTTGTTCATTCATGTGTTGTGTATTGGGAGCCACTGGTGCAGAATAGTTATCGTTGTCATTTAGGTCTTTGATGGCCTTGTCAAGAATATCAGAGTGGTATTCA
>CATIXD010000002.1:72500-85450 GCA_949710005.1 Ricordea florida
TGCTCTGAGCTTTTTAGGCATTTTTTAATTGAACTCGTATTTCTCGTAATTGAGTCGTGGAAACACTTATCATGAATAATACATGTTTTTAAAACTTGTTGAGTCAGTTAGCCTTCTGTAATTATTAGAATCGAAGAAAACTTTATTCATTGTTTTTTGCTTAACAAAATACTTTTCAGCGTGCTATTAGCAAGTTTTCAGAACCACTGAAAACCATTGAGAATTGAACAAACGTGTAAAATTCGGTTCACAATTTCCTCAAGAAACAATATCTCGGGATCTTCCGGGTCTTAGAAATCGCTCGAAACGGGATGCGTCTAGTATTTTTTCTATCCTTGCAGGAGTCCATTACCCTGATCCAGGGCTCCTGATCCTTGTCAGTGTTTTGTTTACATGCATGCCGACAATTATATTTTTATCGCCTTGAACTAATTATGCGGCGCCATGAATTGAACAGATCACTAAGACACAGGTTCTACTTGGTCTAAAAAATTACTTGAAATGGGAATATACTCCACAACGTAAGGCAGTGCTAGCTAGCGACCCACACCAAATTTTGGGTATGTCATTGTACAAGGTATGTCAATGGTATGGTTAAACATACCAAAACCATAACATTCACATACCAGGAACATATATTTGACATACTTAGAACATACTTTAAGTTGGTATGTTCAGGTAGATAGCTGATACGTTTATCTTACTTGTGACATACCAAAAAGGTGGTTTTATGTATATATTTGGAACAAATGTTATATACCTGAAAAAGACCCAAAACATACCCCTTTGGACATACATAAAACATACCTTACCCTCATAATGAAAAACTATGTATTGGGTATGTATGACATATCAAGAACATATCTCATCTGACATACCTAAAACATATCTGTTGATCTTGAAAACATACTTAATTTGGTATGGGAATTGATCCCAAGTACATGTATGTTTATCCTACTTCGACATACCAAAAAGGTGGTTTTATGTATATATTTGGAACAAATGTTATATACCTGAAAAAGACCCAAAACATACCTTTTGGGACCTACATAAAACATACCTTACTCTCATATTGAAAAATTATGTATTGGGTATGTATGACATATCAAGAACATATCTCATCTGACATACCTAAAACATATCTGTTGATCTTGACATACAGAAAACATACTTAATTTTGGTATGTGAATTGATCACAAATACATGTATGTTTATCCTACTTCAGACATACCAAAAAAGTACCTTGGAATATCTTTTGGACCAACTTTGATGTACCCAAATTTCTACCATGTTCATTTTATCACTTTTGACCTAACCGATCATTTGTCCTTAATTCTTACATATTACACAAAATTTATGCCTTGGGTACACATGCGACTTAAAATTCAAACCAGTGTCACATTCAGGACACAATTAAATAAAGCACAATTTTATAATATTAAAAAAAAACATGTAAATGTCCCATCCAAACAATTTATTAGAATAAAGCTATCCCCAATTTCAATGTACAGAATTTTACAATAAAGCAACAGTACAGTGAAAGAGGCATGATATTTATTACAAAGGCCTGTAAGGAAGTCTCACAACAAAGTATATAAAAAGTACAGTAGAAATATTTCTTGATTTATGAAAAGCTTCTTGAAGAACCTGTCAAAGGAAATTTAAGAATATTTAACAGACTTTAAAAATAATTTTATATTAACTCTTGAACATTAAATGGCCAGATCTAATTGTTTTTGTAAAATAATATTTTGTGACAACTTGGCTTATAAATCTTCATCGTCATATTCATCAACATTTTCATTTAAATCAGAGAAATTGTTGGACTCATCTGACTCTACATGTGGTGTTGGCTGAAGGTACAGCTCGGTCATATATAGTTTATAAGGTTGTAAGCTTTGCAGAATGTTTGTAGGTCTACAGCATTAATTGCTCTTGGTCTTGTTCCTCGAAATATATTATTTTCCCCAACGACGAACGGCTGGGAGGGCACCTAGCTATACTCAAAACCAAATCAAATTCAAAATGGAAATTCTGACTCAAAAAAGTATTGTCCTGCTACAAAAATTGAAAATTTGTACTAATTCCTTATGTGCGATATCTTTACCTCCAGTTTCTGCTATTTATAAACCAGGATTCACTTTAAAAACTAAAGGAAAATCTAATAGGGTGCTTAATTTGTAAGCCAAAATAAGCCAGCTTTTCGAAATATTCTTTACACACAAATTAACATGGAGTTCTATGAAGCAGCGCCAGAGTTCATGTTACTTCCACTATGTCATGATATTATCACTTAAGTTCGGCTAGATTTCAGAATACCCGTCCACTTATTTACATACTGATGAATAACAAAATAGTCCATTGGAATCAGCCCCTTCCAAGTGCTTTGAAAGTAAATCAAAGATACAGTGTATATAGTATGTCTGAGTGAAGTAACCTAAAGGGTGGCATTGTTGTACTCACCACGAATTGCGCGCTTTTGAATGATTCCCAAATAAATCTTGATCGTGTTTTTCCAAAACACTTGTTAATTTATACGGCTTTGCTTCTCACCAAGCCATTGAAGACGTTTAATTTAATCCACGTACGAAACGTGCAAGTTTATGTCGTCCCTTGAGTCAAAAGCGCGCGGACTGCATGATCAATAACCGATCGCAATTTTCAAATTCAACTGCTTGAGCTTGCCGCAGAACCGGAAGTCACATGAGAATTTCCATGTTCTGATTGGTTTAGCAGACATACATCTCGTCCCAGGGCCTTGACAGCAGTCATTTCAATATGGCGGACGAGTGGCCGTGAGCGGATGTTAGCTCTCGCTTCAGAAGGAACTATCCTCGTCAAAATAATTCTTCAATTCATAGGATTTACGAAAATACGGGTTTCTTTAAGTGCTCTATTGGTCTCCCAAGCTTACAAAGGGAGTACAAACGACCTGTTTACAATATCAGCTTCGAGTCGCGCGGTGCCTGAATTTTGTTACCGATCGACCTGGTGGAAAGAAAATTATGAACTCCAGCCTCAGCTGACGCAGACTACAGCAATACACATAATGGAAAAAAGGCAATTAGACATTGAAATTCTTCAAGAAACCAATCAGGGCTGTTACATTATGAAACACTGCAGATTCAACAATATTTGATCCTGATGAACATGTATTATCATACAAGGTCCATTTCCGTTTTTCCTTTTACAAAATTACACATCAAGAGTCAGCAGGCAAACATTTTTAACTTAAGAATGTGTACTTTAATTGTACTTTTTATCTGAGAAGTATAGTATGCTGAATTCCTGCTAGAGTATAATTGTCTGTGACCTATGTTTTTGGTATATCATTTTCCTCTATTAAGATCAGCTACTTTATTGGTATGTCTGTACCATATGTTTTTGGTATATCATTTTCCTCTAATAAAATCAGCTACTTTATTGGTATGTCTGTACCATATGTTTTTGGTATATCAGTTTCCTCTATTAAAATCAGCTACTTTATTGGTATGTCTGTGGCCTATGTTTTTGGTATATCATTTTCATCTATTGAAATCAGCTACTTTATTGGTATGTCTGTAACATATGTTTTTGGTATATCATTTCTCCTCCAAAAAACTACATACTTCATAGGTATGTCTTAAGTTATATTTTGGATATGTCTTACAACTAGAAATATTAAAGTACTTTTTGGGTATGTTTTTAAGCTATGTTCAAGGTATGTTTTGGAAAATGACATATCTAAAACATACTAGAGTCACTTGCAACACACCTTGAACATACCTTGGACATACCAAAAACATACAAAAAAAATTGTGTGGGAATATTTCGCTGATGCGTTGAGTTTTCTTACATTTTTTTTATCACTGACAATGTTAGGTTTGCACTGCACGTGTGCCGACAGACGTCAGCATCAGCTCAACCTCGTTCCCAGGGTCCTCTCCTACTCGGAGTACGAGTGGACCCTGGGAACGAGTTTGAGTTAAGCTTTGTGTTTTGCACAATGAAATTGTTTCATATAAAGCAGAAACGCACTCAAAATGCCTTAAAAGCAGCAAAAAAGTGTTTTTCTTATCCTGAAACCTTATAAAACAAGCTTAAAATTGCTCAGAAAAAAATCGCATAATCTTCATTATTTATCACATAATTGGCCTCTGTAATCGCATAATCTGCCCTGCAAATTTCGCACAATTTGCATTTTTTTATTGCACCCTATCAGAAGGCCTGTACAGAGTGTACAGTATATTGGGGTTAAAATCAACTATTCAATTTACTGTGTGTCTTAAAGGAACTTGACCTGTCACTAGTTAGTTCCAACTTAAATTAATCTGTTGCTTCCTCGTTACTTTTGTACCATATTGCAACTTAAGCAAGAAATGCCCCTTGTTTGTTTATAGGAACCAGTTATCTTTGGTTCAATAATTTTCCTCTTCAGTCAATTCTTATTCTTATCTTTCTTCCTCTTCACTTAGACAAATGGACAAGTTAACTCACATGCACCAGAATGTTTCTCGTCAAATGGTCATTTAGTTCTTTCTAAGGTCTGTTTTCATTACTATCAGCTATTTGAAATGGAGCACAGTTCTGCTCCTTGTTGCTCCAGGGGTCCTTCTAGATTTCAGACTGTGTGGCAAGATGCTGAGCCTAGCTTATCCATGTGAGATAACTGCATGTTTTTCCTGTCCTATAGAGGTCAGGTCAAGAGGTGTTTCTCCAAATGCCATTGCTACCTTGATGTTGTCAACATAATATGTTACTGACTTGTTTTTCAAGCAGGGAAATAGTGTGCTACTGTAATTAAATATAGTGTAATTTGACTTATTCAATCCTTGTAATCTACAATACAGTATTCTTAAAATTTCAGAATTAACAGGAACATTTAATTTTCTATGGTCAGTTTGACCAGTAAATAATCCATAATGTGTGATTCCAGAAAATATCCATACCCCCCCCCCCCCCCACGGATGGTTAATGGAAATTCCTAGGGGGCGGGGGGGGGGCTAAAGGGTAGAAATTTCCGAGGGGTATGGGGGATGCCCACGAGAGGAATTTTCCACGGGGTTGTAAAAGATGCGATCGATCGTACGAGGTACTTACGTGGATTATTTTGATTTGAAGCACAACAAAAATTAGAAACTTAAAGATGTTTGTCTCAAAACGTTTTTTTTTTCTTTGCTGGGCGTTCGCTATCATCTCTCCGACAACGAACGGTCACTTCCTTTTGGCTCGCACTGTACTGTGTTTACACGTGAAAAATCAAAATGGCTGACCGTAGCATATTAATACCCAGACCCCTACGTTCTCTCTGCCTACCGGAAGAAAACATGATTCTACAACGGAAGTTCATTCATTCATTCTTTATTTGCCATAAAGTCGATCTATAAACTAGAACTTTAAACGCACAAAATTATATAGAAAGCAACGACTTTAAAAAATTTATGAAAGATTGAGTATATTTTATTGAAAAGCCCTTTTAGTACTTAAGGAAATTCCTGGGGGGTGGGGGGGGGTTATACATGACCCCTCTGGAACGGAAATTCCGAGGGGGTGGGGGGGGTCTAATCGGAAGAACCATCCGTGGGGGGGGGGGGTATGGATATTTTCTGGAATCACACAATGTGTATACATGTGCTCCTGCAGTCAGGTTTATTCACATTGTGCATTTTAATGTAACAAACATGTCCTTGATTCCATCTGTAGTCTCCTGAAGGGCAGACCAAGTTTATTCCTCCGTACGGCACTTCCACAAATTTACGAGTGACCAGTCGAACAAGAACAGTGGAAGTTGTTAAAATGCTGCTGACTAAGTTCCAGGTATGCATGCTAATTTGTGCATGTTAGTAATGAATAATAGTTATTATAGCAGTAATAAGAATGGGAAATGCACAGGGGTTTGAATAGAAGCCGGCAACCGGCGAATTTCGCCACCTACTTCCCAAATCATCGCCGCCTACTTTCTAACATTAAATTTGTTTTTGGTCCCTTGAGTTTCTTGAGTCACCTGTTACAGCTGCCTACTTTAATATGGTCAGCCGTCTACTTTAGAACTTATTGAAACCCCTGAATGCATAAATGATGAACTCAAGGATAAAATTATTATGTTACCGGTACTATTATATTGATTGTGTGCAAACACCCAATCCAAAACATTGTGACTTTATACAACCTATTTTGAGATAGACCATAGAGCCTTCCACAAGACTGGGTTTAATTGTGATAAAAAAAATGTTTCAATGTTTTCTCTATATTTTAGATCACTGATGCACCCCAGAATTTCAACCTATACGTAGTTTATCACAACGGATGTAAGTATGTAGCTATAGCATACAGGTTTGGTATAGTTTCTTGCAACAATGTCATTACAATGTCCAATAGCATGCACACAGGGATTTCCACCAAACAGCTTTTAGAGGGGAAATTGCTTGGGCCATTTTGATATTAAGTAAAGCTGAAAATGCTGTACATAGTGCTTATTGGCCTTTTAGGGAACAGGGTTTAAACACTAAGTAATTAGGAGTTTTCTGTCAACCTAAGGTTAGTTCTATTCATTCAGGGTCAAAGAGTGTGTACTTACGTTTGACTCTTGGTCAATAGTGTTAATTAGGTTTTAGGATGTGGGATTTAACAGTAGATTAAAAGCTGAATGTTTATCCCTGGGTAGAGGCATAACTGAATTTTAATTTTTCCTTTGTTTCCTTTTGTTTTCCCAGCGATCAGACAGCTGTTAACTGAAGAGTTTCCACTGTACAGTCGACTCTTGTTGGGACCAAGTGAGGTACACTAAAATCTTTTCAGTGTTCTCAGGCTGTAGCAGCCTCTTACCATCCACTATAGTGCTGGCTGGTGGGGACTTATACTGAACTGTGATTGGCAATTGTTTGCTACTTGTGTAATGTTTAAGCCCAAGAACAAGAACTTAAAACAAGTGGAATTTTGAAGAAGCATTTTTTTTCTTTATACAATGGTAACATTTGATTTGCTAAATTGCCTGCTCCTCCAACAATCCACAATAAAACAGGAATTGCATGCACATTAGTTTAGCATCCTTGATTCTTGACATCTGATCTTGTGTTGTGTCATCATGTGTTACATTTTTATGCAACAGGAAGCAGCCAAGATATTTGTAATGGAGGCAGATGACAGGAACAACATTTCTCATGAGGTAAAGTGGTGTTGTGTGTAGTTTATATAGTAAAGTTTGTAGCTCAATTAACAGCATGTGGATATACAGAGTCATATTAAGAAAGTTCAGCTTGTTACTACCATGTGTATCAAAGGTAAGTGTTTGTTATATGTCTTTGTACCACTTCTTTTACTGTGATGCAAGTAGAGGCTGAACATTGCTGTACAAGATTGAAGTTGTTGTTTTCTTTTTCTTTTTCAGGTGGCTCAATATATTCATTTTGCTATGCCTGTGTTAGAAGCATTCTTGCAAAAATTTCAGGAGGAAGAAGACAGAGAGTTGGAAAGGATTAAGAAGTGGTATGTGCACCGTACCCTAATCTCTGATGTAGAGAAATTATACAAATGTGTTTATCCTTATGATCATTATCCATAAATGACACTCAGTAGATACATTCAAATTTATACACTGAACTTAACCTAAGACTACACTGATTGCCTTCCATGCTGGAACAAACCAACAACTGGTATATATGTTGGTTCAAATTTTATCTGTGGTTCAAATTTGGTTTTCTTTTGTTTTGGTTATGGTAATTTGATGATAATGTGTTTGAAACAAAGGAAAATAAAATTTGAACCAAGGATAAAATTGAACCACAACATAAAGATGTACATGAAGGATATATATGTGACCTTGTTTTTCATGGGATGGTGTTTTTATTCGTGAATGCTGACACTATAATTTTTGTTTTAATATGGAAACTTTCACAATAATATTATTGAAAGAAGCATTAGCAGTCTGTTCTTTACCTGCTCATTGTAATTAAAGCAGAGTCTCTGATTTTCTCTCTTTGCATCACAGTTATGAACTTTACAGACAAAAGTTACAAGAAAGGCTGGCAGAAATCTCCACAGCTGTTTAGATTGAACAGTTTGATTGAGGATTTTTTTTATTGTGCCTATTTGTACATCAAAAGTTAAACACAATTGCATTATCTATTTATTTAAAAACTATATTATCATAAATTTGATTAAACAGTATAACCAGTACTATTTATACCCTTAATAATCAACGTAATTATTGTATATGTTGAACTGTAGTGGTTGTGATGGTGAATTCCCTCTTGACATAAGAGTTTTAAGAACAGTCAGTGCTAAACTATTTATCGTATAAAATAAGATTAATTGATTGATAAACTGATTTCTCCAATAGCTTTGCAAAAACATCTACCTTTGTCTGTTTCAGATATAGATTTAGAGAGGAATTGTAACCATTACTTATGGCTCCAGTTAAAGATTAAAGTTGTTTTAGTAGTTCAAGGTGAAGCAGTGACTGGTGATCTTGGCCTGCCTTTGGCAATCCATTTTTAGTGTTCTGTTTTAGTGTTCTGTTAAGGATATTTTATACCTAAATAAATACTGTCTTAGTTTTACTAAAGGTAGTACATTAATATTATATCCATAGACTTACTTTGCTATTAAACAAAATAATTAAGTTTATATCTTCATTAGTTTGTCAACTGCTATGATAAACTTCTCTCTTATTGCAACTCAATCTTTATTTTTAAGTGCCACTTCTATTAAAACTTTTAAACTCTGAGAATAAACGAAATCAAGGACGCAGATAGAATGGAGCACAGCTTATTGTATTAAGAGGTACTCTGGTCAGAAGGTCATTTATACGAAACAACCATTTAAGTGCTAACAACAACTGACTGGTTACTTGTCTCATGATCTAATTTTTCTGTATCTTCTGCGCTACCCAGAAAACCATGCTTTCTTGCTCTTGTGTTATTTTAGTCTGGTTAACATCTACTCCTATACCTTGCCCTGCTTTTTACTTCATTACAAAGTTTAAAGTAGAATTCACATTTCTTTGAAATGTACAACTTTTCTTGTCAACCAAAGTTATGTCTCTCTTACATTGCACACGTAAGTACATTTGAATGCTACTTACACTTCATATAGAGTCTTTCCAGGATACTCCTGGTCATCTTCCTTTGTCACATCTGCAACAAAATGAGCCAAAGTAAAGTCCAACTGCTTGTTGGACATCTCGTCTAAATCTTTTTTTGAATTACTTTGCTCGCCACTGTAATCCAGTTTCAAAAGCGCTTCATTTCTCTGCTTCTTCCATTGCTCAAAGACTTTCAAAATCTACGCCCATTTCCCGGGGGGGGGGGACTTAAAAGAATTTAATAGGGGGAGGCACCGCCCCGAGGTCCAACCCCTTACCCTTTTATATACCATTTTTCGCAGAAAAGATACCCCTTTCGTATTCCTTCCACTGGAAAATAGTACCCCTTTTGTACGCAGAGTTCAATAAATTAAAACAGTAAGGTCTGTGTGTTCGAAATATTTTAAGGAAAGGCCCTTTTAAATACCTAAATGACAGGTTTCCCTACCCTTTCATATACCTGAAGCGTGAAAGAGGTACCCCTTTCGGGCGGAGCCTCCCCGTATAGGCCATTATAGGGAGTACCCTCCCCCGTGGGAGGTCATTTCGACGGCTGGCGTCGATACCAGAGCTAAAAATTGGCGGTAGCGCGGTCGCCAGAGGCGAGTTAAAACCTACTAAGGATACCAAAAGTTAAAGTCTGAACGCCCGACTATGCGACTGTGCGACTATACTACAGAATTTCGAAAAGTTGCAATGTAAATTATGCGAAGTACAAAATTAAAAATAAAACTCGATATGTAGTTTAACTGGACTCCCTATCTCTTCGTTTCTTTGATTAACTGTTTTGGGAAAAGGACTAGGACAGTAATTTGCTCTTAAAAGGTTGTTTTGGAGAAGCCAATATTTGTCAAGTCCGCTATAAGTACAGTTTCTGTTTCAAGACTCTTAAGCACCTTAAGGTTGTTTAGAGTTTTGTCTAGTCTTGAACTGAAAACAGAATGCCCGATACTTCAGCTTCCCTTTCACTCATCAATGAGGGAGGAATTGGGATTTTCGGTTTTGAGGCTTTCGCTATTTTTCAGATCACAGGCGGCCCAAGCTCATTTCATGAACGCGGACGTGACTCTTGCTTGCGAGCGGTGTTGTGTTACAAACGATTATTTTCAAAGGTTTGTATGGGATGTAAACGGTTTTTCTTGAAAGAGAGAAAAAATGTAATTTTTTAAAATAAAATCAACTTACCTTATTGCTTTGTTGTATTCTTTGTTGTTTGCTCGCGTCTCAGGCCGTCTTGAAGCGTTTTCGGCGAGTTAGCGCTATTTTGGTGTTCCACTGCTAAAAGAAAGACAAGGCAGAACAGTGATTCCCGGACTGTCCGTCGCTCGAGGCGAATAATTCCGCTGGAAAATTACCCCCGGCCTCAATTCCTTAAGAAATTCAAAGCAGAGATGTTGCAGTTCCATGTCCATTCACTCCATTTGCAATTCCTCCCACAGATCGTTCACTAGCGATGCTTTCATCTCTTGGTCGATCGGCTTCCCAATTTCAAAATAGGCTCGTCCAAACTGGCGTGGACCCGTTCACCGATCGCATAGTATTTCACCCGCCGTTGCTTGTGCGCACCCCGTTTTACTAGCTTTACTTTACCTCCCCAGATTGCTTTATCAAGAGTCAGAATAATGACGAGTTGGGAGGGCAGGCAAAATTTTCTTTTACTTTCTCTGCATCAGAAATTATGTCACGATCTACTATGCGATCGGTGAACGGGTCCACGCCAGTTTGGACGGTTGTCTACAAAACGAAGACCAAAGATCGAAGATCGAAGACCGAAGACCGAAGACCGAAAAACGAAGAGCTCATACAATTTTAGGCCTTTCAAACTCAAGGCAGTTATAATCATCGATAATCAGGCTTAAGTACTTTATCGGACGCTATCACACGCGAAACCGACTATTGTAGGTCTTCGTTTTGTAGTTTAGGCCGGGTCAAACTACAAAACGAAGACCCTCGCTCAAACGCTTTGTTAGACGCCAAAAGACACGAAACCGACGTGGTCTTCGTTTTGTAGTTTAGGCCTGGTCAAACTACAAAACAAAGACCCCGTCTCAAACGCTTTGTTAGGCACCAAAAGACACGAAACCGACTAGGTCTTCGTTTTGTAGTTTAGGCCGGGTCAAACTACAAAACGAAGACCCTCGCTCAAACGCTTTGTTAGACGCCAAAAGACACGAAACCGACTAGGTCTTCGTTTTGTAGTTAAGGCCTGGTCAAACTACAAAACGAAGACCCTCGCTCAAACCCTCTTTAAGAGGTCAAAAGACGCGAAACCGACGGGGTCTTCGTTTTGTAGTTTAGGCCTGGTCAAACTACAAAACAAAGACCCCGTCTCAAACGGTTTGTTAGGCACCAAAAGACGCGAAACCGACTAGGTCTTCGTTTTGTAGTTTAGGCCGGGTCAAACTACAAAACGAAGACCCTCGCTCAAACGCTTTGTTAGACGCCAAAAGACACGAAACCGACTAGGTCTTCGTTTTGTAGTTAAGGCCTGGTCAAACTACAAAACGAAGACCCCGTCTCAAACTCTCTTTAAGAGGTCAAAAGACGCGAAACCGACGGGGTCTTCGTTTTGTAGTTTAGGCCTGGTCAAACTACAAAACGAAGACCCCGTCTCAAACGCTTTGTTAGACGCCAAAAGGCGCGAAACCGACGGGGTCTTCGTTTTGTAGTTTAGGCCGGGCCAAACTACAAAACGAACACCCTCGCTCAAACGCTCTTTAAGACGCCAAAAGACGTGAAACCGACGGGGTCTTCGTTTTGTATAGGCCGGGCCAAACTACAAAACGAAGACCCTCGCTCAAACGCTCTTTAAGAAGCCAAAAGACGCGAAACCGACGGGGTCTTCGTTTTGTAGTTTTGACCCTCGCTCAAACAGTTTCCTTGAAGCAAGCGTGACGAACTGATGAAATTAAAGATTATTTTATTCTTATACTCCGATTCCCTATTGCCTTTTTTCAGTTAAATAACAGTATCAAAAATAATTTTTACAACAATTCAATCCAAGTATAGTCGATATTCATTTTATTTGAAACCCGAATGTCATTCCCTTTCTTTGTCCTGGTATACAGGCGTATCCTTCCGAGTAGGGCATGGCCAAGAATTTTTTTTCCATAAAGGTTGTCAGATCAAAGCTCGAAGACTAGACCGAAAAATAGTATAGGTAGCCAAGAGCTGTGCTGCCGGAATAGCAAAGAGAAATTGACATGAGAAACGCGTATACATGTATACTGATTTATGTTGAGTAGACATATAGTAAAAGGTTTGAACCCAGGAGTATCAGTAGTTCGTCTAGTTTGATCGTCCGGGTGAGGGTAGTTCTGAAAAGAACTGTTGTTGGTGACTGACGTTTCGACAACCTGAGCGGAAGTTATCTTCAGGGTCAAGTGAATAATGTTTGTCAGACGATGATGTTATAAGTCTGGTCTGTTAAACGTGATTGGTCAGTTTAGCCATGATGGTATTGGCTGAAAGACTCGTGTAAAGTTTGTTACCAGTCATTGGTCGGTTTCGATCCGTCTATTGTTTGTCAAATAGGTCGGTGTTTGGTCCGTCCAATTACAACGCTGACTTTGTTAGACGAAACATTTACCGACCTACTGAAACTGACGCAACGAACAGGAACCCAACACCGGTTACTACAGTGACTATACCTTACATTAAGGGCACTTCTGAAATCATCTCACGGATCCTACAGCCCTACAGCATCCGTATAGCCCACAAACCTACAATCACCTTACGACATTTACTGACCAAGGTAAAAGACAAGGTCGAACCTAACAACAGACAGGGAGCAGTTTACAAGATCAAATGCTCCGACTGCCAGGCTTCTTACATTGGTGAGACTGGCAGAAACCTTAACACGAGACTGACTGAACACAAACGAGCCACG
>CATIXD010000003.1:0-82280 GCA_949710005.1 Ricordea florida
CTCCGTATACCGTTTGATGCTACGCTAGACCATTTGGAGTCTTGCTACGCTATTTCACGCAGCTCTATGCCGTTTGATGCTCCGCTAGACCATTTGGAGTCTTGCTACGCTATTTCACGCAACGCTAAGCCATCAGATGCTATGCTTAACCATTTTAAGTATAAGTATTCCATTTCATTTCGTGTTGTACCAATTAAAGTTATGCTACGCTATTTCACCAAATTTTGTGTCATTTGATGTCACGCTAGATCGTTCGAAAATAGACTGTGCTGTTGTAACAATGAACGCTAGCCCATTTTTGGTTTGCCTTGACCATTTATCTTTATTGCATACTGTATAACAATCGACAGCTAAGCTGCTCACATTTGCGCTAGTCTCTTTCGCATTTTAACGATCCAATTCAACATATGGGCATAGACCATTCATTACTTGGCTAAACAATTTGTGTTTACTGCGTTCAATTTTAACAAGGAAAGTTAAACCGTTTGTCATTTGGCTATGCGATTTCTTTATTAGCTATACCATACTGCAGCTAATGCCTAGACCTATTCTATGCCTGCTGATCTAGTTGAAATCCTTGTATTTTTGGCGGTGACGGCCGCCCATACCGGTTAGCCGGGCTGCCCGGTTTGCCGAGGTGACTTTTATTAGCCGAGGCAGCCCGCGGCGAGCTGAATTTTGGCGCGAACGTCTTTGGCGGAAAGTAGTTTATTTCAAAATAGCTCCTTCAAGTAAAATGCGTCGAATGATTGTCATCACCTTTCTACAGCATCTGACTGCATTGTTTTCCGTTCCAAACATAGATTTGACGGTGGTCCACTTTGCTCGAAGGAAAAATCTATTCGTGAAGAAGTCGAAACAGTTTTCGACGGCTCCATGTTTGAGAGAGAGCACCAATGCGCATGAGTGTTATAAAGTACCCGATGTCCAGCCTCGTCCTATTGCTGGCCCAGCAAGCCGGGCTGGCCCGGTGAACGTGATTACATGGAAAATTTTCAGCCCGGTTAGCCGGGATCCCGGTATCGCGATACCGGGATCTCGGTTGTCATGTAATCGCGAAGTTGATTTTTGTTGCGTTTAACAGACGTGCCGAGATCTCGGCAAACCGAGCCAGCGCAGCTCATGTAATCAGGCCCTAAATAGGGAAGATTTGACGACGGGGTTGGCTTCAAAATTACGTCATGTGCATGCGCAATCGTGAAGGCATTCAAGCGTGAGTGCCGTCGTGTTCCCGTGCACGACTTCATTTGGCTTGCTTTCACGTCGGGCAGTCAACAGAAGTTTGAAGAAGTGATTATATAGGTGAAAATTTGTTTTTTTTTTCGCTTCAGTTACCGCTCTATCACTCCTCATCGTCTTACAACTGATGAGTTTAAGGCCAACTTTGACCTAATTGACCAGTTTTTTTTCCTGATTTTGATTACAGCACTTCACCATACGCTAACTCTTCTTCAAGCAGGTTTCGGCGAGGGTCTTAAATGATAGGTTAAATTATTTTACATTCACAAAACGGAGCAGTCATGAATGTGCGACCGTGTGCATTAGGCTACCCGACGACAACTCTGAATGTTGTTGATTGTTCTAAGCTGAAAAACGCTTATCCAGGTTTTAAAATCAGTAGTTTTACAAATAAAACGTAACAAGGCCGATAAACAAAGATAACTCTAGACCGAGAATTGTGTTTTGCATTTCGCGCCAAAAGTACGGAACACCGTCCTAAAAACCACTGTTGAGTAAAAGTAACTTGACAGTCGACAGATGGAGGTTGTCGTCCCAGTTCCTTTAGGTCGCGAACGCCGTCTCGTGGGCTGTAACTTAGAATTCCCTAAAATGAACCTTTATGGTTTATTAGACGCTAATCTACCAGAAAATAAAAAAAAAAACTATATGGGGAAACGATTTTTAAGTCTAACCCTAATTTTAACGAAAGGAAGCTGTGTTCGGTAAAACTAACTACAGCTTGTTTGGTTACTCATTTAGGATTATCAATGAGCAAAAATTGGGCGAAATTGAAATTTTCAACTTGTAGCGATAGCGGGTCGATATTTACTGAAAGTCGCTCTTAAGAAACTTGGCGGGAAAAAGTCGATTTTTAAAAGTGGGGGCATTGGGATATATTAGAAACTGCAAAACCGAAGAACCACAAAAAATTCGGCCAAAACCGAAAAGCACATACCAAAACCTTCAAAAACTGATGCAATGGGGATCCTTTACCGTGACATTTAGCTTGTCACGCTTTCCTGTCAATAACTTTGGCGTTTCGCGGCTATTCGTCGGAATTTGGAACCCAAATAGGACAAAATAGAAAAAAAAAAAAAAAAAAACAGCGAAAACCACATCGCATACCAAAACCTGTAAGCCGTAGGTATTTTTTACGGAAACCGAAAACCAGATGCTAAAAAACGAAAAATTCCGCAAACCGCAATGAACACCAAAACCGAAACCGAAATACCGATCTGAAAAATAGCCAAAACCGCAAAACCGAAAATCCCAATGCCAACTTCTTAGAATCAGATGTTATTGGATTGTGAGGTAGGGTCCGTACGGAGAAAATATTGGTCTAGCTCTTTTTAGTGGACCTCGCCTAGAACACTGTTTCAATAGGGTCTTTATTATCATGGGACGAGGTTATAAAGTAAACTACGACTCCAGTGAAACCTGGCGAATCTAAGTTTTGTTAGAACTCGTATTGGTTTTTCCTATCAGGACTGAGAATCTAATTATTGTATTAATAATATTATTATATCATAACAGGAGCCCATGGTCATGGGCTCCTGATCATAATTATCATTATTATTATTATTATTATTATTATTATTATTATTATTATTATTATAATTATTATTGATGCAAATGAATATACTAGGGAAAGATAATATATTTGAACTGCGGAGTAATATGTAATGACATTAATTGATCATCGCAGTTCAACTACGACGATCAATTAATGTCATTACATTATTATTATTATTATTATTGTTGTTGTTGTTGTTGTTGTTGTTGTTGTTGTTGTGATTTGATATCTTTTATGGAGGCGAGAGTGGGGGGGGGGGGGGGGCGAGATGTATGTCATAATCTGGGGAAAGGTATCGTACCAGTCTACTATTTTATGCTATAGTTTTCTTTCCTGAGTAGGGTTTGTATCAGAGGTGGTAATAATTAAAATTCTCTTAAAAGTACCATTTTCTCTAGTGGCTTGTTGTCTACTGCGGTCATTCTTTCTTGTGTAGAAGATCATGATTGAGTGCATTGGGCAAAGGAAACTTCAAAGTCTTCTAATTACATACAGGACGCTTGCAATTAGTGTATGTGAAACTTCTTTGGAATCGTTGATGCTCTGAATGTAACATGGAAAAAGTGTACACTTCCCCTGAACAGAGATGCCATGCCAACGTAAGTATCAGGTGGAAAGATCACAGAAATGTTGGGGCTATAAACACTTGTTTCCCCTAAATTAAATAGAGAGGTTCAACTGTAAAAGATATGCTCACCTGTTGCTGTAATTGATTTCTTATTCACGTGTCACTAAAGTGACCTCTCAGTATAAGCCTGGTGTTTTTTTTACAGGTCTCGTTGCCACTTAACGTATGTTTTAAGGTTTATATACTCTCATATTATGGTAAACATGGATTGATTGATTGACTGATATGGTTTGTGGTTTTATTAAATATTGGTATTTCACATCATAAATAGGAAGTAAAGAGCCGGGTAAGGAACAAGGTTATTTTATGTCAAATTTTCAAAAGTAGGCTAAAATTAACTTTTCAGTTATGCTGTCACAGAGATACTCAAACTGTCTATTGTTTCGTTAATAAATTAACTTTAATTCACAACATTGGATTAAATATGTGGTTTCGCAGTAATATCCTGAAAACGTGATCAGAGTTGAGTCACATTTTGTTTCTCAAAGTGAATACCGTGAGCTAACCAGTTTCGAGCTGACTTGAAGAGAAGTACTGTCAAGTTTGTGATCCATCACAGCAGTAAGTAATTTGGTCATGCTTTTAGTAAACAAGATCTTTAAGTTTATAGTTTGTTTATAGTTTTATTAGAACTAAGTAAACATTTTCCTGTCAGATCGAATATTATTATTGGGACAATAAAGACTTGCTGATTATGGTGGTTCGTCTGAGAAGCTCTCGGTTCCACGCATCATTCATAGCGGGGCTCCCGCGCGCGAAGCGCGCGCGGAGCAGAGCCCCATACTCATGGAATATGGTCAACCTCTTTTCGTTTGGTTGTCACGTGACTGACCGAGCGTACGTACGTACGTACGTACGTCCGTATGTACGCGTCTACAGATTGTACGGGTAGGGTAGGGGAGACTATCAAAAGGAAGGGAGGGGTATCTCAGGCTTGTCTTGGCAAATCCACATCTTTTATATTGGACATTCACAATATGGTCAATTGACAGCTGTCAAAACGGGATAGCCACTGACCAGCATCACATGACCAAATTGTGGGCTCATGTGTCAACTCATCGAGGTGACGTGATTTATTTGGAAGCTGTTCTGGTAGCCCGCATATTTTTGGCGGGAAATTGAGTAGTATATTGGAGGAAAAATACCCGGATTTTTCTTTTTTCAGAAAATTATCAGAAAATTTATCAAAGAATTTATCAGGCATTTTAATTTACATTATTATTTTATCAGAGATTTATCAGAAATTTTATCAGAGATTTTATCAGAGATTTCGAAAAAATGAAATTGAATATTGGTTTAAAGATATAACATGGAATATCAAAAAATGGAACGGTTAACAAAAAAACAATTAATACCCCTAGCTAAAGAACTAGGTGTTAAAAGATATTCTGGAAAGAGTAAAGCATTAATCATTGAAATGATAAAAGAAACACATGACCCTAGAATAATATTTTATGATGATGATTTGATTCCACCACCTAGAACTAATATCCCAAAACAACAACAAAGACCCATTCCAGCATCTAGTATCAAAATTCCTCAAACCCAACCCATACCCAAAATAAAGAATAAGACATTAAAAGTCGCGGACCGAGTTAAGTTTTATGATTCACTTTCAGTTACTACAAATAAAAATATACCTAATCAGTCGCAAAGACCCACCCCTAAAATAAAGAATAAGACATTAAAAGTCGCGGACCGAGTTAAGTTTTATGATTCACTTACAGTTACCACAAATAAAAATATACCTAATCAGTCGCAAAGACCCACCCCTAAAACAATAACCAAAACTTTTAAAGTAGCGGACCGAGTTAAGTTTTATAATTCGATTAAAGATCTAACCAATAAAAATATCATAAAACCGATAAAAAATAATTCCAATCATCAGCAAAAAAAACTAACCCAGACACAAGTACTAAAAAAGCTGAACCAAGAAAACGACGACCTCCAACAACCCTTATAGTCAGACCACTAAAACCATCACAAACCCTACCACAAACCCCACCAAACCAAAATACCCACGTGGTTAATGCTGATCTAAATAATGACTTATCAAACATGATTTTTAATGAACTCAGACCCGAAATAGAGATGCGTTCAAGGATTGTTTACAGTTTTACGGCTAGAATTCATCGTGGGAGTGGAGAAATATCTGATTACCCCGCAAAAACACTTCGTGGGGAGGGAACTTTTACAAGTTTATCTGAAATAGAGGGTTATATCGAAAGGTGTGAGACCAAAAGGTTAGATTTGGAGGATGCAGATGTGTGGATCACAGCGTACCTACCAGCAACAGAGGTCGTTGAAACCCCAGGTGTATATCAAGGCAGAGTTGAGTTTATTGAGATACAGGTAAAAGTTATTCACAGCAATGAGCCTTTAATGGGGTGTGGGCCTTTACCAGATTGGTTACGTAACAAGAAATGTATTCACGCCGTAGATGATAAGAAAGACAATCTATGTGTCTGGAGGTGTCTCGCAATTTACATGGGGTATCGCGATAAGAAATCTAGACCTGCCGAGGACACTACCAGAAAGGCGCTAAAACTAGCCCGAGATTTTTATGATAACCAAGAATTGAAACCTTCAGACGTTAGGGCAACTAAACTTATTGATTTTGAGGGTATTGCCAAGAGGTTTTCTGTTAACATCCGTCTGTACGAACCAAAAGACCAAAAGGTTTGGAAACTAGTTTTTGGAAAAGACCAGTTCAAAACGAATTTTCCATGTGTAGATATCGGACTTTATGAAGGTCACTGTTTTTACATCAAGAATATAGAGCTGTTAACTGAACTCTGGAAATGTTCTGGATGCCAGCAAAGATTTAATAGACATGATAATTACAATAGACACGTTACAGAAAAAAGATGTTCAGGAGGAAAGACACAATTGATATGTAAGGGGGAAAAGTTCAAACACATCATGAACAGTTCAGAAAAGGTGTTTTATGGAGGTAATACACAATTTAGTTATGTTGGGTGCCGATGGATCGAAGCACAGTCAAAGAATATTGGTAAACACATTCATCATGCTCTCTGCGGTCATGGGGGTGAGCGGTGTGTGAAGAGCGGTAAAAAGGAGATTTTGGTTGATGGATACGAGCCAGAGACTAAGACTGTTTTTCAATTCTATGGGTGTAAATGGCACGGCTGTCCCTGTTCAAGTAACGATAAAACTAGATACAATGAAACTCTCAAAATAGAAAAGATGATTAAAGACTTGGGGTATAATGTTGTCTCGGTTTGGGAGCATGAAAAACCTGAATTAAGTGATATGAGACTTGAAAAGAAATTTACCCCATACCCCTATTTTATTGTTTTCGATTTTGAAGCGATGTTATACAAACTTTCTCAACAGATGACTGCCGACCTGACTTTCAGTAACAAACATATTCCAGTTAGTGTGGCTATCAACGATAATTTTACAAACAAACCCACATTTCTTGTAAACTCGAACCCAGAAGAGCTTGTCAAAGACTTTATTTCAGATTTAGAACACCGCCAAAAAGCCATCGTAGAAAAAGTTGCAAAAGAATACCAGCTTACCGATGAAGATTCTATCCCTAAGAACGTGCTAGATCAGTATAGAAAGTGGTGTAATCAAGTCCCTGTTTTAGGTTTTAATAGTGGTAAGTATGATATTAATATGACTAAAGAATATTTTGTAAATTCCACTACCGAGCAAGAAGGAAATATTTTTGTGGCAAAGAAAGATAATAGGTATATGTTCCTGACAACTGAACATTTTAAATTTTTAGATGTAATGTCCTACTTAGCCCCCGGACTATCTTTTGATAAGTGGTGTAAAGCAAACAACTGTGCAGTACAAAAACTTGTCTTTCCATACGAGTGGTTGGATAGTTATGAGAAGCTTTCTCACGTAGGCCCTGTGGAATATAAAGACTTTTACTCAAGTCTCAAACAGGAAATCACAGTGTCTCCCGAAGAATATGAAGAATTTAAGATCGAATTTCAAAAGCGGGGTTGTGTTACCATGATGGATTGGTTGCGTGAGTATAACATATATGACGTTGTACCTTTTAGAGAAGCTTTAGAAAAGACACGGGAGCAATATTACCCAGATGAAATTGATATTTTAAAAGATGCTGTATCTATCCCCGGTATATCAATGACATATGTACTTAATAAAGCCATAAAAATGAGAAAGAGAGGTGAGCCTGAATTATTTGCTCCGGGTGATCCTTGCCATCACAAATGTGATAATACTTGTAGAAAAAAGGCTTGTAAAGAGTGCTCAAATGTAAGAAATGAATGTACCGTATGTCCTAAAAACAAGGCTAAAAAACTCTTGGAAACAGGTATGGTTGGAGGTCCTACCAATGTGTTTAAGCGGTATGCAGAAAAAGATAAGACAAAGATTCGCCCCCATAAATACAAAAACCCAAAAACCTGCAAGTCTATCCGTGGTGACGATGCAAATAGTTTATATCTATTTCAATCAGGTCAAGAAATGCCTTGTGGTAAAGAGAAATACATTGAAGCTGAAAACCCAACAGATCCTGAATATGTTAAGAAGATGTGTGACGATATTCTTACAGACAATTTTTTTGGTTTTTGTCAAGTGGATATCCATGTCCCCGAAAATCTCAAAGAAAAATTTGAAGAGTTGTCACCCTTGTTCGTTGTAGGTACTATTCCAGAAGAGCTAGTCCCCGAACATATGAAAGAATACCAAAAAGCTACGGGCAGAAAAACTCTAAAAGACTCTAAAAAATTGCTTGGGGTGACTAAGGCAAAGAAGATCTTACTATATACACCTGTATTGAAATGGTATCTTAATCATGGATTAGTGGTAACAGCAGTATACGAGAGTTTAAAATATGTACCAGGAAGACCTTTTGAATGGTTTCCAAAAGAAGTTAGTAACGCTCGAAGAGATGGTGATATCGAGGTTATGACCGAAAAGTTACGTGAAGCTGTTGATAAAAACAAGAGAGATGATGTAGACACTACTATTAATCATTTGAAGCAATTCCCTGATGTAGTCCCATTGATTGAAGAGAACAAAGACATTCAAGTGTTGATTGAAAAGCTAAATTCAAAGTATAAAGGTTGTAAAGAACTGGCTGACACTTACAAACTAAAAGGAAATTCGTTCTATGGAAAAATGATTGAAAACGTTGAAAAACACAAAAAAATAAGATATACTAAAGACGAGAAGGAGGTTGATATAGCTTTTAGAAGTCCTTACTTTGAAGATTTAGAAGTGATAAATGAAACATATGAATTAAAAGAACGAAAACGACAGGTAAACATAACTCGACCTTATCAGTGTGGTATAGCTGTATACCAATTGGCTAAACTTCGAATGTTGGAATATTACTACGACTTCCTTGATAAATTATCGATCGAAGGGATTTCGAACTTAATTATATGGATACTGATAGCTTCTACTACTCACTGTCGGATGAAAACTTAGATAATATTATAAAACCCGAACTACAAAAAGAATACTTTAGTGGAGGGAAAGAAAAATTCCTATCAACCTCAAAATACCACGACAGGACTCCGGGACTGTTCAAGCTGGAGTTTGAAGCAACTCGAATGATTGCTCTTTCACCAAAATGCTATTACGCAGAAGACGAGAACGGAAAAACAAAGTTTAGTTGTAAAGGGGCCAACAATAAGCAAAATGATATGACATGGAATCGATACTTCGAAGCTTTGAACGGGGCGATAGATAAAGCACAAAATACAGGCTTTAGAGTTAACAATAATCAAATTGTAACATACAAACAAAATAAATTAGGATTGAGCGCGTATTTCGATAAACGTAAAGTTTTAGACGATGGAATTCACACAGTACCTTTGTATTAACTTATTTCATCACAGAATTAGGCGGCAGCTCAGTATTGTCTGGTACAACCTGAAGTTCTTCCCTCACAAAACCACGTCTCGGACCATATAGTAAATAATACAAAACTGGCTGATTGGATAAAACCACACTACGTGATATATCATAAACCTGAATACTCCAAATGGGATCCGTAGCTCGTCTTCGTTCACCGCCCTCAAGTTCACCGGGATGGAGTAAGTATCTAACCCTAACCTCAATTGGCAGCCTCACTTCATCAAGTCCAACAACTCGCTTATATTTTGGAGGCTCAATATCAACCGATTTCATTTTTATAGCTTTTACAGGCTCTTCACCAGTTATTCTCGTTAGTGTATTATTCAAAGTTTTCAAAATAGCTGGTAATCGTTTCACCCATACTCTAGATCGATCATTACTAATAATTTCTTGCGCATATTGATGACTAAATAATCGTTCACTTAATGTTCTATTTGCCCTCTCAACAAATGCTTGAGCTCTATGGTTTCCAGCTTCAGATCGTTGTATGTTTACATTATATCTATTCATAAGTTTTGTCACATCACCCATAAATTCTCTTCCAGGATCAACAATTAATGTTTTGGGATATTTTAACTTTCTAGAGTAAATATTACTGAAGGCTTTGGATATCTCATGACTTTCTTTTGAGGTTAGTGGCTCAGCATCTTTGTATCGACTAGCTACATCAATCACAACCAAAGCATATCGATATGTCTTTCTCCCTACTCTATCATGTGGTAAAAATAATAAATCTGCTTGGTGAATCTGATTCGGTTTATCTACAGTCCAGTGGGGTCTAGGGATATATTTTGGAGCTGGTAGATAGATTTGCCATAGAGCCTGTTTCTCAAGCCATCTTTTAGCCTCATCTTCACTAACTTTTGCTTTTTCAGCTAATTTAGGAATTGCAGAATATCCTTTCCAATATCCATAAGTTGAATAATATATTTTTGATAACATGTTTTCCTTACTCATTTAAAGAATACTCCACCCATCCTTAAAATAAAATATGTCGCAAACTATATCTGAAAAAATTAATCCAAACAGGATTCCAAGAGAGCCACTCGGTTTGAAAGCGGAATCAACATTGAATAGAATTACACTAAATCCATCATCAGCTAATCCTGGAGAAACACTATATATAAATATTCCAAAACTTACCGAGAATTTAGTGATTGTACCAGGAAGTGTATCTCTACTATTTAACTTGACTGTTGATGGTCATGCTGATAACACCCTCGTGAATAATGTAGGTAGTAACCTTGTATCAAGACTCAGAGTTCTTTTTGGTGGTGAAACACTACAGGATACTCAAAGATATGATCTATTTCAAACATACCATGATTTATTCTTAACAGATGAAGAACGAGAGGATAGATTAAAACAAGGTATTTCTTCTGAAAACATGAGGAAGCTTAGAACAAATGCGGGTGATAAGGTAGACACAGATGCAAAGGAAGTAGCTCTTGCAGTAGTACACAACACCAAGTACTATATCCCACTAAATCATCCTATTCTCAACGATCATGGGGTTTTCTATCCAAAGGCGTTAGATCATCAATTAATATTTGAGATTACACTGGCTCCAGTTTACGATATTGTTGTTTATTCTGACACGACCAAGCCTCCAACTTACAAAATAACAAACCTTGAGTTGGAATATTCTTGTATCTCAAGTGAATACTTAGCTCGTGAGGCACAGTCAGCTTATCAGGTTGGTAAAGGATTCTTTTACGAGAATGTCACTCTACACAAAACTTTCACCATATCCAGGCCTTCTGACAGCGTTATAAACCAGCATATTAATCTACCTAGAAGGTCAATTACAGGGATATTATGTTTGTTTACAATACCATACGGCGGAGGAGCACGAGACTCTGAGAATTTTTTCAATCCAGGTATTACCTCAATAAATATCGATGTTGATGGTGTACCAAATCGTTTATACTCTAAGGGAATGGTACCGTCAGACCTATGGGATTCGGTAAAGAAACGTTTCGGAAGAGAGGGTGTAAAGGAAAAGGATTTTTATGGTAATAAGTTTGCTCTGTGGATTGATTTGAGAACTCACCCAGATAATGGTATTCATGGAGGAGGTCTGGCCTTAAACAATATACGAGATGGTGTAAAAATAGAAATTAAAAGAAATCTTAGTGGATCTGGTATTATGACCTGTTACATGTTTGTGGTAGCCGATGCGTTGATGGAGATAATGAATTCAAACTTAAGATCAATCATGTATTAGTTAAAAGATGGAAGAATTACGAGATAAAGTTCCTTTTCATTGCATTATAACAGGTCCAACAAATTGTGGAAAGACAAAGTACATCATAGATCAGCTAAGAGGACCATTTCGAAAAGTTTTTGAATACATTGTTCTAATATGTCCGACTTTTTCTAAAAATAAAACCTATCATAATTTTGCTAACAAAGATAAACATTTCTATGTATTATCACCAGATGCTAGTAACATTGATGAGATTAATGAATTGTTAACTGATTGTCAAACTTTATTCTCTGGAACAAATACACTAATAATTTTAGACGATTGTGCTGTTTCGAATGATCTAAAGAAACGATCGAACAAGTTTATAGATCTAGCATTCTCTGGAAGACATCATGGATTATCAGTATGGGTTCTCACTCAACAATTAACATCCATAGCAAAACCATTCCGTGAAAATGTAGCTTGTGTTGTTACATTCCATAATCCATCACAGAAAGGTATGAAGATGCTTTTCGAAGATTATGGAGGTGATTTAGACTCTGAAACTATTAAAAAGTTTGTAGAACTACTGAAAACTGAAAAATATTCTAGACTCTGTTTGTGTTTACGTTATCCATTCCAATGTTATTTAGAGATCCCTGCGGTGATTTATAAGAATCTATGTTTTATTACAAAATTAAAATATGACAGAAGTTGAAGATTATATAGAAGAACAGCCAGAGGTAAAAGATGTGGTAAAATATAATGATGATATTGAAATAAAACAAGAATCACTAGCTATTATCGCAGTTCTTAAAAATACAAAGGAATATTTAGGTGTTAATATGAGTCTAGGTGATATAAAGAGACTAACAGAAAAAGATGTTGAAAAATATTATAATAGATATCAGGCAGTATTAGGTAAGAAAATTAATGATGGATTGGTAGATTCATCTCTTCAATTAGTTTCTCATGCCATTTCTTACATGGTTCCTGTGGATGATATAGAAGCGCTTTGTAAAGATTTGAAGAATGATGAGTTGGTTAATCGTGAACTGACAAACATTGCAGGTCTCTTAGCATTAAAAGGTGGAAGATTGGTAGCACTTGCTAGCGGACTATTCCAGGTTGCTAAACACATTAAAATCAACAAAATACAAGAAGTTTCAAGCATAAATACTGATTATTCTAACAAAACTGAGCAGGTTACTGAGCACAACTGATTTAAAGATTCTTTACTTTGTTAAATAAAATAATAATGTCCGATCAAGTTGTTGAAAAAATTACAATGGATCCTATACCTTATTATTATTATTATTATTATTATTCTAAAGAGAAAGATCATAAAAAAGTTGCAGCTGTTAAGAAATTGATAGAATATAGCAAAAAAGCCAGGAAAATGAAACGTGAAAAGGAACAAGCGGAGACTAACAAAACTGAGCAGGTCACTGAGCACAACTGATTTAAAGATTCTTTACTTTGTGAAATAAAATAATCATGTCTGATCAAGTTGTTGAACAAATTACAATGGATCCTATACCTGAAAAGAAAGATACTAAAAAGAAAGAGAAAGAGAAAGATCCTAAAAAGGTTGCAGCTGGTAAGAAACTAGCAGAATATAACAAAAAAGCTAAAGAAGCGTTAGCCAGGGAAATGAAACGTGAAAAGGAACAAGCAGAAACCAAAAAGGAAGAAAATTCTAATGAAGAAGAAGAAACCACAAAAGCATGGATTCCAGAGCTATCTTTTACTACTGTGTTATCTATCATTGGAATAGGGTTTACTGCAGTTGACATGTTTATGAGGTACCACAAAAACAGAATAGTTGATTTATCTCACGTTCCGACTAAAGTTCCACCCACAAATATTCCCACCCAACCCCCCCAACCACCACCTCAACCAACTCCGAAAATAGGAATGATCTGAGGAAAGTAGTTTAAAGGTTTTCTATATCATCAATAAAAAAATTATGTCAACTGAAAACAAACTTGTGAAAACTGTTACTGATTCAGCAGTCCTTATCGGATTAGCAGCTGGAGTTGGATATGTAGCTAAAAAGGCTCTGAAAGAATCATTTATGAACGATCCCTCCTCAAGTATTACAAACTATGCTAAATGGGTTGCTGTCCTATCTGGTAGTATGTACCTAAAAACATATTTAGAGGATCAAAAGATTTTACCAAATTAAAGATTTATGGCAGCAATAGCAATGATGGTTGGTGGAGCTATTTTGAATGCTACTACCTTTGTTGGCGGATCATATCTTGCAAAATATCTCTCAGGTGATAAAACAGATTCAGAGCGAATACGACACGACAAGGCAATAGAAAAATATCAAAAAGATTATGCTACATATCAGGAAAAGAGACAGAATCTCATTGATTGGTACTCTAAACAGAAGGATGCTAAACACCAGGCTTCACAAAATATTTCTAATACCGATGAAGCTTTGAAATTGTATAGTCAGACACATGAACCAAAATTCTCTGATTATTATAGACCTAGTGGCAATCAAAAGATGGGTGAAATGGTATATGTAGGTGGTGGTATGTTGGCATTGGGTTATATGGTTAGTAAATTATTTTAATTAATTGTGTGACCAGTTTAAAGATTTCTTACTGATGAGTAAAAAATCAAATATGGCAACTGCTTATCCTGAAGAAGATAACGATCCTTTCGGGTTGGGGGAAGAAAACAAACAAGAAGATCCTGATGATTTTGATGAAAATTCCGCACTACTTGGTAGACAGACTCCAAAACCAGAGAAAGTCTTGAAAACATCCACGACTAGGGGTGCAATACCTAAAAAAAAATCAGGGTATATTCAATCACAACTTGAAGAGATAGAGATGAATGAGATGGGAAAAACCAAAGATGAAATCTTGTCTATTATTTTAAGTAAATTCCCAAATGCCAAACCTAATTTTCTTTTCGACTACGATGAATGGGGTAGAATCGTTGTTGCAATCCCTAGAAAATTTGGAGTAAAAGAAACATGGCATCAATTATTCAATGCGTATGGTGGTGTGAATGATAAGTTACCCAAAAAGATAATGGAGAGTCTTGGTCCTACTGCTGAAGAGATTATTAGGATAAACGAAGAGATCAGTTCAAAACAACAAGAGGAATTAAAAGAATTGAAGACCAGACGTGAGAAGTTACCTGAAAATCAGAGAGAAACTATTAACAGTCAGATTGCTGATAAAGAACAAGATATAGCCAACCGGGAGCGTGAGACTGAAGGGGTACTTCAAAATATGTCATTACGTGATCGTGTGAAGGCTAGCTTCAAAAAGTACGGTTTTACAGTCTTTGCTGTTGTGAGTGCTGTTGGTGTTGTCATTGGTGTTATCGTTTCTAATCTTTCTAAAGGTCTAACCAAATTGGGTAAAGGTGTTGGTAACGGTTTGAAAACTATTGGTAAGAAACTCGGTGAAATATTACCTGGAATGGTTGGAGCTATCGTGAGCTTTCTGTTCAAAACAGCGGGTGAGGTTATTGGATTTTTAGGTAAGAACGCATGGTTGTTGATAATGGCTGTGGTTCTATATTTTGTGGAACAATTTAAAAAGAAGAGGAGATAAGTAAAAAAAAACATGAAGAATAATACAATTTTTCTATATATCACTATGCTAACTCCTGAAACAAGAATTTATCTGGATCCACCCTTAACCAATGTAAAAGAGATACAATTGATATTTATCTACACGAATATAGCGCGGTATGACAAGCCTTTCTACTTAATGTGTGATATTATAGAGCCAAAGTCTTCATATTCCAATATAATCCCAAGCGGTGAAAATATAGAACTTAAACCCTCACAACTACTATCTGTTATTCCATCTCCAAATAATACTTGTTTAAGAGTTCCAAAAAACAAAAATCCAGTCAGCTACTTTACTTTATTGCTTTTAGATGAAAATGGAAAAAAGGTTGACTTGAATAACAAACCTGTTCGAATTTATTTAAAGATATCGTGTTGATCAGTAAAATATGGAAGACTACAATAGAATTTATCCACAATTACCTATGAATGGTGATCCAAATAATTTCAGACTACAAAAGTCATGCGAAGTATTACATAATCTTCAAAAGGAAATTAAACATTACGAGGATGTTAGGAAAAAATACAATAGAGCGAGGGGAATATTTACAAAAATAAGTGTTGGTAGTGGGGTGTTTTCAGTTATTTTATCTGCAAGTGGACTTGGAACCTCCCTTACTGGTTTTGGTGCTGCTGTTGGTATCCCATTAGGTGCGGTGGGAGGTATTTGTGGGGGAATATCGGTTGGATTCGGTGCAGCTTCTAAACGACTTTCCCATAAAGTTAGTAAACATGAACAGACAGTTTCTCTGGCAAAAGCAAAAGTAAATACCATTCACGACTTGGTTTCAAAGGCACTAAAAGATAACGCTATCTCTGACCAAGAATTTTCGTTAATTTTATCAGAGGTGGACAAGTTTGAAAAACTAAAACTCAAAATCCGTCAAAAAAACAGGAAAGATACAGAAAAAAACTTAAATATGAATCAGATAAGAACAGAGGTTCGAGCGGAAATATTAAAGGAGTTAACAGCTCCCGTACGTTGAAAATGACATTTGAGAGAACACCTGTAGGATGGAATTGTGAGGTTGGTATTAGAAAAGAACGGTGTTGATTTAAAAGCATCCTATTATCAACGTAAATAATAATATGGGCTTACTAAATGATTTCAGAAATAGGTATCCAAAGGCTGATCAAGGTCAATTCGAAGTTGTAGCTGATCCGTATGGAGGATACATTAAGTGGAAAGTTAATGGTACAACAATCATGTCTTATGATGACCCCACCGGAAAAACATGGACTGAAGACCTATCACCTCGTCTGAAAAGGCTTTTATGGAAAGATTTAGGATTGGATGATGATATATTGAGTTCATTCCCAAAGAGTTTAACTATAACCAATCGATCTTATCCAATACCTGCAATTGATTTTGATGACTTTACAAGTGACATAACAAAAATGCTAACCTCACTGGATATATACGTTTCAAATACGAAGAAATTCACAGCAAAGATGAGAAACATATTTACATCCCAAGTTGTTACTTTCAAATTTGGTAAACAGAGTAGAAAATGGTTGAACGCACCCGATATGAATTATTGGCCACAACAACTTAACTTTGCAGTTTGGTGTGCGACCTCTGGTTGTGGTATAAGTCCTTTTGAAAGTCTAAATTATCCTAAAGTAGTGAGTAGCTTCATTAAGTTTCATGTGTATTTCACAATAAGGAGAATATTATATGAATTGAGTCTTCCCTTACCTGATGAACAACCTTTTGTAATAAATAATAATCCCTATAATAAAGTCGCATATCAACGATTGTGTGCTGAATTTGGAATCTCAAAAAACTCTGACTTTAGATGGAAAGGTGGTAGAAACGGAGGATTGGGTGATATATTTATTGATTATGGCGCTGGATACAATGGAAGAGGTGGAGGAAATCAAAATGTTCATAAGGTAAGGAATTATGATGTTGAAGCTGATCAGTGGCCTGGTGAAGGTGGTAAATTCGCTGATGAAGGAGGTAAGAAGGAAAAGGGTGATCTCATCTCATTTATCCGTAATGACGATTTTGCTGATTTCAAATATGCATGGTTTATCCCAACAAGTGGTCATGGACTCACTAAAGCTGGACTTGGTAGATTGAATCGATCTGCTGAATCTTTTGTTTACTGTATATTGGGAGCGCAAGTCAACACTAGAAATTCGATTTATGGTAATGGTGGTGGGGCGATCGAGACTCAACAAGAATTCTTGGCCTTATTTGAAAGTAGTGTGATTGAGAATGATATTTCTAGTTCAATCCAAAGATATCAATTAGCTGTACAGGAAGCGAAATTACGGCTTGATTTAGCTATTGCTCCTGGTGTATGGTTAATGCCAAGTAATATGATAATCAACACTGAAAGCGTGACTGGTTTTAATAACAAACTTATGAAAGCGAGCAATGATATGAATTTTGGAGTGAACAATTCCCTAAACACTGAACCAAAACAGGTTGGAATAAGTCATAACATGGGATCTTCAAAGGTAAAGTTACCATATAGAACTGAAACGAAACCAAAATCCTCAACGAAAACAGACTCAACACAAACATACTCAACGAAACATGAAAATAATATTAATTCAACGCAGCATGAAAAGAATATATTAGCATTCATAGTTGTCGCTGGTGGATTAGCGTGGTATCTATTTCGGTAGTTCATGAGTATTTCACGTGATTATCATTGTTTGTAAATTAGTGTTCACGTGTAGAACAATAGATTGCATACTTTTACGACATAGCAACAAGCAAGTTGAAAAGTGGATTTGAAGTTGAAAAGTAGATTTTATGTTTACTTTAAAAAGGCTGGTTTCTAACGTCGCTCAGGAATGTGATTACGTCAATGCAAATTTTTTTGTTAAGGATCGATTATAGAAATTTAAAGGTGAATATGTAGTAATCAAACAAAAATGTTGAGCATCACCATGTACGAGTCTGAAACTAGGGTGTATTTGGATCCTCCACTGGATACAACTCTTGGATTGTAATATAAAAACCAAAAGATTTATTAATTTCAAGGATCAACAGATATTGTTCAATGATAAGAATCAGCCCCTCATAATAATTCAGCCTGGTACATATTCGCTGCGTAATATTCAATCGATCTTTCTTAATGATACTGATAGGGCAAAGATAACAATAATTGAGACTGATACTGTTGACTATCTATATTCCAATAAGATCTCCAACATTAAACTTACGAGAGGGTTACAAGTTGGTTTAGGGATGCCTGAAATCATAAATCCTGGTAAATTATACCCCATAAATATACAGATTAAGGAACCACTGAGACTTATGTGTAGTATAGTGGATAATAAGTCGTCATATATGAATAACACTCAATATGGAGAACTTGTGAAACTCTCACCATCACACCTACTTGCTAACATACCCTCACAGAATTATCCAACAATTCCAGTTCAAAAATATGAGAGCCTCATAAACCACTTCGATTTAAGCATCTTAGACATTGAATGGAAAAAACTTGATCTGAAGGGTTCTCCCATAACTTTAAGTTTAAGATTTAGATAAATTTTTTGTTATGTAACACTGACTTGCGTTATATAACTTAATGTTTTTGATGTGTCTCTTTTGTTGTGCGACATTCTTTACAATGTGCCTTCTGTTTGTTGTGATCACATATTCCTTTCCCGTTGCATTCTTTACACATATACCTCTCCCGTTTATGCTCACAAATACTACCACCACCACATTCTTTACAACGTGATTTCCTTTTATTATGTTGGCATATTTGAGACCCATGACACTCTTTACATTGATATTTAAAACTTCCATGAATACACTGATACTTTTTTGTTGCTATTTTATCAATAATATTCAATAATTTGCTTGAGTCTATATCTTTATCACCCAACTCTTCAAGTAATTCTCGTCTAGTCATCCAATAATATTTTTTAATACCCTGATCTTTGGCTAGTGCTCTCATATGTTCCACACATAATTTTTTAAATATTGGATTGATAGATTGTTTGAGGTTTTCAGGGGTAGATTTTTCAATAATATTAATGCTTGGTGCTTGTGCTTGTTTTATTGCTTCTCTGAGTTCTGGTTTAAGCATTTGAGAATATCTTTTAACACCTAGTTCTTTAGCTAGGGGTATTAATTGTTTTTTTGTTAACCGTTCCATGTTTTGATATTCCATGTTATATCTTTAAACCAATATTCAATTTCATTTTTTCGAAATCTCTGATAAAATCTCTGATAAAATTTCTGATAAATCTCTGATAAAATAATAATGTAAATTAAAATACCTGATAAATTCTTTGATAAATTTTCTGATAATTTTCTGAAAAAAGAAAAATCCGGGTATTTTTCCTCCAATATACTACTAATTGCGTTGACGACTGAAAAAGAAATTTTCAGTTCATTGTCTTTTTGAGACACAATATTACTACTCTACACTGTTAAAGTTTTACTAAAGGATAAACGAAACAATTTCTATTGCTATGTCAACAAACAATAGCAGAGAAAATATAATTTGCAGAACACAGGGTTCAGGTGAAGAGCAACGGGAAAGAGAGCAAGAATTAACTGAGGAAGAATGAGCGAAGTACTGTAGATCGCCAAAGAAGGCGCGCTCGGGAAAGAGAAAGGAGACGAAATCATAGCGAAGAACGCCGACAAGCAGAAAGAGTCCGGGCTCGAGAAAATAGACAAAATGTTAACGAAGAACGCCGAGAAGCGGAAAGATTCCGTGCTGTGGAAAACAGACAAAATTGTAGCGAAGAATGCCGAGAAGCGGAAAGACTCCGTGCTGTGGAAAACAGACAAAATTTTAGCGAAGAAAGCCGAGAAGCGGAAAGACTACGTGCTGTGGAAAGCAGACAAAATTGTAGCGAAGAAAGCCGAGAAGCGGAAAGACTCCGTGCTGTGGAAAACAGACAAAATTGTAGCGAAGAAAGCCGAGAAGTGGAAAGACTCCGTGCTATGGACCACAAATTTGCATAAGTTTTGTCTGCATAATATTTGCTCACTGATGCGTGACTCAGCACTCGCACTTTCCACTTTTTACTTGACTTGGAAAACCGACTTCTAAACAAACCTTCTTCAGAAAAATGATCTTCTGAATGCACTACTTTTGAATTAGAAGCAAACTGATCAAAGATTTCAAATTTTTATGTCCTTTAATCATATAAAGATCTCCCCTGTCGACGGCTAAGAAATACTCCCGCGGGAATTTTCTCTTGGCGGCAAATTGCAGAATGTAGCGCTTTCACTGGCAGCTTTTCGCGTTGTCGACGTTGTCATTTAGTGTGTCGATTGAGAACTTTGGTTTCAACGCCGTTGTTGTCGCAAAAAATGTTCTTCTAAATTGTAAAATGTCTCAAATGTATGTTAGTCATTCACGTGTTGTGTTGGACCAGGTCTACTTATAGTTCACACTTTTACGGTTATTTATTTCTTTTGTTAAGTAACTACAGCTGATTGTAGTGAATAAATGAAGGCAGTAATTTTTTAAACTTACAATGTAATTAAGAAAAGAATAATAATTATTTTTTCATTCTCGTGAAAAATGTTTTTCGGGCTGGTAGATGTTGGTTACAGCTTGCCCGAAGGGCAATCTGTAAAATTAATTTTCTTTGCACCCTGCTTGGAGTAAACATTTATTTTACCGAGGTGTTCGTTTTAACACGAAAATGAGAAGAGTTGTGTCCTGCATTTCCCAGTAGCGTGTACAAATCTTTTAAATACATTTACGCAAATTGAATGGTTAATTTCATCAGGAATAGAATACAGTACATTGATAATTTGTGTTTTTTGTAGAATATACTCCATGACTTTGTTGGTAGAAAGACCGTACTAATAGCAGACGAAAGTTTAGACAAAAATCATAGCAAGTTAACCGACCTCGACACTTAACTATAGTTAAAAACGTTTGTGAATTCCTTCGCAATATTTTAGAATGCTTTTACAGTTTAAAGTGAAATGAAAGTACTAACGAGAGCCCCGCTTTTAGGCTTGGCTAAATCTATATATTACCCAAGCCAAGGGTGCTATTTCAAAATTTTAGGGAAGGTGCTGTCCATGTGTCTTGGGATTGGAGGAAGGGGGGGACGCGAGAGCAATTCGCAGGGGGGTCATGGAACTTAAAGGTAAAAACCCTTTGTGGAGGGGCTATAGAACGCCTTTGTCATAACACAGTGTCGTTGAAACCTTTCAATCACAGAATACATAATTGTATCGGATATATAGTAACAGATAGGTGTTGCGCATAGTTGGCTGCATAAGTACCGCGTATAAGTACCTAGATTTTAAGAACCTGTTAGGCTAAGATTGTATATTTAGACACCTTTTACATAAGAACCTGTTTTAGCCTTAGAGAGGGGGAAAACTACGGCTCTGGGACACAGGAATTTGTCTAGGTAAGTTTCTGATTAAGTTTCTGATTAAGTTTCTGATTAAGTTTTAAAACTAGTCTATGGGACACAGGAATTTGTCTAGGTAAATCTATGATTAAGTTTTAAAACTAGTCTTAAAATTGAACCAGAGATTTATACAGTAATATTTATAGGATAAACAGGAGAAGGGGTCTTTGCCATGACTATGTGAAGCCTTATTAAAAGAGCTTAATTTGTTGAAAATTATCAGGTATTAAAAAAATAAAAAATGATTTAAAAAGAAGAATTAAAGTTAAAAATAACAAATGGATCAATTAAATAATTTATATAATTGTGAACTTAAAATAATTGCAAAAGAGTTAAAAATAAAAGGAAGATCAAAAATGAGTAAAAAAGATTTTATTAATGAATTTAATAAATATAAAGAGGAGGAAATTCTTAATTTAATTGAAAAAGTTACTACTAATAGCATTTATATTTGTATTCATGGAAAACTTAAGTATGTTTGTAAAGAATGTTCTGGATCATTAATATGCAAACACAATAAATATAAGTATGTTTGTAAAGAATGCGGTGGATCACAAATATGCAAACACAATAACTATAAGTATCGTTGTAAAGAATGTGGAGGGGCGCAAATATGTGAACACGGTAAACAAAAACAACAATGTAAGGAATGTGGAGGATCACAAATATGTGAGCATGGAAAACAAAAAAACTCTTGTAAGGAATGTAGAATAAAATTAAAAATGAATTATGATTTAAAGATATAAAATAAAAGAAGGTCAACAAGAGAAAATTATTAAAATTAGTACAAAGGATTTAATAGATTATGGTAAAAAATTGGAATAAAAGATATGTCTTATAATGATGCTAATTATATATTAAATAAAGTTAGTAAAAAATTTGGAGCGGATAAAGAATTTACATTAGAAGAATTTCAAGAAAAAAGCAAAAAAATGAGAGATAAAGTAAATAAGTTATATGAAATAGAAAAAAACGATGAAGAAATGTTGAAAAACTAAGTTCAAGAAGAAATAAAAGATGCAGTATATTGATTTGAAGAGTTAATATATTAGAAATAATTATGTTATGTAACCTAAATAATGGTTACATAACAAAAGACCTGAAGGAATTTATCTAAATCTTAAACTAAAAGTTATAGGGGACCCCTTTAGATCAAGTTTTTTCCATTCATTGTCTAATATGGTTAAATCGAAGTGGCTTATTAGAGTATCATATTTTCGAACTGGAATTGTTGGATAATCCTTTGAGGGTATGTTTGCAAGTAGGTGTGATGGCGAGAGTTTTACAATTTCTCCATTTTTGTTTTTATTCATATATGAAAACTTATTATCAACTATACTACACATAACTCTAAGAGGTTCCTTAATCTGAATATTTATGGGGTATAATTTACCCGGATTTATAACATCAGGAACGCCTAAACCAAACCCCAAACCTCTAGTAAGTTTAATTTTGAAGTTCTTATTTGAATATAGATAGTCAACAGTATCAGTCTCAATTATTGTTATCTTTTCCACATCAAGATCATTAAGAAAAATTGATTGAATATTACGAAGAGAATATGTACCGGGTTGAATTGTTATGAATCCTTGATTCTTATCATTGAATATTATCTGTTTATCCTTGAAATTAATCAATCTTTTTGTTTGTATATTACAATCCAGGAGTTGTATCTCCAGAAGATTTTTAAGAGGAGGATCTAAATAAATCCTAGTTTCTGCCTCATACATTGTTATGCTTAACATTTTGTTTGATTACACCATATTCATCTTTAAATTTATATACTCCAAAGATATTTCGCAGGTACTTGGCTTTTATAGCCCCATGACGTCAACATTCCACACTTCCCTAGTAATTTCGAGCGCTAGAGGAAAAAACGAAATCTACTTTCAGGTTCTCCGGTTGTTAGGGAGCTCTGGTATGCAATCTATTGTTCTCCACGTGAACAGCGATTGTATGTAAATTAGTGACCGCGTGAAATAGCCAGCTGCACCAGAATGTGTTCTCGTGATTACCGAAATAGAAACCACGCTAATCCACCCGCGATAACTGTCAATGCTAATATATTCTTTTCATGCTGCGTTGAGTCAATAATATTTTCCTGTTTCATAAAGTCTGTTTTAGTTGAGGTTTTTGGTTCTTTCGGTTTTTTCTTCGCTTCAGTTTTACCTTCCAGGAGAATATGAGGTAACTTTAACTTTGAAGATCCCATGTTATGACTTATTCCAACCTGTTTTGCTTCAGTGTTTAGGGAATTATTCACACCAAAATTCATATCATTACTCGCTTTCATGAGTTTATTATTAAAACCTGTCACGCTTTCGGTGTTGATTATCATATTACTTGGCATCAACCATACACCAGGAGCAATAGCTAAATCAAGCCGTAATTTCGCTTCCTGTACAGCTAATTGATATCTTTGAATCGAACTAGAAATGTCATTCTCGATCACACTACTTTCAAATAAAGCCAAGAATTCTTGTTGTGTTTCGATTGCGCCACCGCCATTACCATAAATTGAATTTCTTGTGTTAACTTGTGCGCCCAATATACAGTAAACAAAAGCTTCAGCGGATCGATTCAATCTACCAAGTCCGGCTTTAGTGAGCCCATGTCCTCTTGTTGGGATAAACCAGGCATATTTGAAATCAGCAAAGTCATCATTACGGATAAATGAAATTAAATTACCTTTTTCTTTCTTACCGCCTTCATCAGCGAATTTATTACCTTCACCGGGCCATTGATCCGCTTCAACATCATAATTCCTTACAATATGTACATTTTGATATCCACCACCTTTTCCATGATAGCCTGCACCATAATCAAGGAATATATCTCCCAATCCGCCTTTTCTGCCCCCTTTCCATCTAAAATCGGAATTATTGGCAATTCCAAATTCTGCACACAATCGTTGATATGCAACTTTACTATAAGGATTATTATTTATTACAAAAGGTTGCTCATCGGGTAAGGGAAGACTCAATTCATATAATATCCGCCTTATTGTGAAATATATATGAAACTTTATGAAGCTATTTACTACTCTGGGATAATTTAGACTTTCAAAAGGACTTATACCGCAACCAGATGTTGCACACCAAACTGCAAAGTTAAGTTGTTGAGGCCAATAATTCATATCAGGGGCGTTCAACCATTTTCTACTCTGTTTTCCAGATTTGAATGTTACAACTTGAGATGCAAATATGTTTCTCATCTTTGCTGTGAATTTCTTCGTATTTGAAACGTATATATCAAGATAGGTTAGCATTTTTGTTATATCAGTTGTAAAGTCATCAAATTTAATAGCAGGTATTGGATAAGATTGGTTGGTTATGGATAAACTTTTTGGAAAAGAAATCAACTCACTGTAATCCAATCCTAAATCTTTCCATAAAAGTTTTTTCAAACTTGGTGATAGATTATCAGTCCATGTTTTTCCAGTAGGATCATCATTTGACATTATTGTTGTGCCATCAACTTTCCAACTTATGTAACCACCATACGGATCAGATATAACTTCAAATTGACTTTGATCAGCCTTTGGATATTTATTTCTGAAATCATTGAATAATGTCATTTTTTGTTCATAACATGTTGCTTTTAAATAACCTCTTTTCTAATACCAGCATAACAATTCCATCCTACTGGCGTTCTCTCATATGAAAATTTCCAAGTTCGGGACTGGTTAACTCCTTTATAATTTCCGCTCGAACCTCTGTTCTTAACTGATTCATATTTAAGTTTTTTTCCCCATCTTTCCTGTTTTTCTGTCGGATTTCGAGTTTTAGTTTTTCAAACTTATCCACCTCTGATAAAATTAACGAAAATTCTTGGTCGGATATAGCGTTATCTTTTAGGGCCTTTGAAACCAAGTCGTGAATAGTGTTTACTTTTGCTTTTGCTAAAGAAACTGTCTGTTCATGTTTACTAACTTTGTGTGAAAGTTTTTTAGAAGCTGAACCGAATCCAACCGATATTACCCCACAAATTCCTCCCACTGCACCTAATGGGATACCAACAGCAGCACCAAACCCAGTAAGGGAGGTTCCAAGCCCACTTGCAGATAGGATAACTGAAATCACTCCACTACTAACACTTATTTTTGTAAATATTCCTCTCGCTCGATTATACTTTTTTCTAACATCTTCGTAATGTTTAATTTCCTTCTCAAGATTTTGTAGTACTTCGCATGACTTTTGTAGTCTGAAATTAACAGTCTGAAATGAGGAACTCGGGTCTGAATTAACAGGCGCATTGGGATAAATTCTATTATACTCGTCCATATATTGCATTTACTGATCAACATGATATCTTTAAATAGATACGACCAGGTTTGTTATCTATTCTTCTTTACACTTTCCACAAAATATAGAACTACAGCCATTATCAAAAGCCAAGCATTCTTACCTAAAAAGCCAATTACCTCGCCCGCTGTTTTGAAGAGAAAGCTTACAATCGCCCCAACCATTCCAGGTAATATTTCGCCGAGTTTCTTACCAATAGCTTTAAAACCATTTCCCACACCTTTTCCTAGTGTGGTTAGCCCTTTGGAAAGATTAGAAATTATTACACCAATAACCACACCCACAGCGCTTACAACAGCAAATACTGTAAAACCATACTTTTTGAATATATACTTTAACCTCTCTCTTAATGGAAGATTTTTAATTATTTCTTCTTTTCGACTCTCAATATCTGATATTTGTTCATCGCTTGATATTATATTCTTTCTAATTTGTTCTCTTAATTTATCATTCTCTGATTGTAATCGCTCTTTACTTTGTTCTAACTTTGATAAACTTAATTTACCCTTCTTATATTTATCTATTTCTTCTTTGTATAATTTTACTTCATCCAAAAGCTTCTCATCTTGTATTTTTAATTCTATATTCTGTTTAATAGTTTCATCAAAAAGACTTTTATTTTCAGCTTTTTCTACCTGTTGCCTCTCAATGAATTGGCGCAGTTCTTTTTCTCTTTCTTCATATCGGTCAATCTCCTCCGTGCGTGTTGCTAAAAGCGATTCTATTCCTTGTACTGCATTAAGTAAATCCTTATGTTGTTCATTAACTTCATTCAATTGTGATACGGTATCATTATATATACCCAAAATGCTTTCATAATCAGCACCTAGAGCTTTTCTCATTGTTTTTGGTAAATCTTCAAGTTTAATCACGCCATCTTTATCAACTATTGTATGCCACACATTATCTCCCCTACTACTTAATTTTCCTATTATACTTCCATCTTCTCCAAATGTTACATTAAATATCCTATCATTAGGATTGTAATTTGGAAAATAAAGTTTGAGTTTTTCACCCGCTTCTATCCTTCTATCATATTCCTCATCTCTTTCTCTAATATCTGTTGGTTTTTTCTCTTCAGATTTTATTTCCCATTGAAGTCGTTTTCTTTCATCCATATATTCGGAATAACCAAGATAGCCCTGGTCGATGGTGGTTGATGTTGATGGGCCATCTACATCTCCATTATCATCTGATCCTTTTGTTATATCTTCTAATGGTATATCTTCTGCCATGATTTTTTACTCATCAGTAAGAAATCTTTAAACTGGTCACACAATTAACTAAAAGAATTTACTTACCATATAACCCAATGCCAACATACCACCACCTACATATGCCATTTCACCCATCTTTTGATTTTCACTTGGTCTATAATAATCCGAAAATTTTGGTTCATGCATTTTACTATATAATTTCAAAGCTTCATCTGTATTAGAAATATTTTTTGATGCCTGATATTTTTCATCTTTTTTATTCATTTCCCAATCAATTAGTTTCTGTCTATTTTCCTGATATATAGCATAATCTTTTTGATATTTTTCTAATGCCTTATCGTGTCGTATTTTCTCTGCATCTGCTTTATCACCAGAAAGATATTTTGCAAGATATGATCCGCCAACAAAGGCGGTTGCATTCAAAATAGCTCCTCCAAACATCATTGCTATTGTTGCCATGTTTAATTTGGTAAAATCTTTTGATCCTCTAAATATGTTTTTAGGTACATACTACCCGATAATACAACCACCCATTTAGCATAGTTTGTAATACTTGAGGAGGGGTCGTTCATAAATGATTCTCTCATGGCCTTTTTAGCTACATATCCAACTAAAGCTGCTAATCCAATAAGGACTGCTGAATCAGTAACAGTTTTCACAAGTTTGTTTTCAGTTGACATAATTTTTTTACTCATCGGTAAGAAATCTTTAAACTACTTATTTCATATCATTCCGATTTTAAGAGGTTGTGGGGGTTGTATGGGAATATTTTCAGGTGAAACATTATTTTCCTTCGGGGATTTATTATAATATCTCATAAACATATCAAATGCTGTAAACCCTATTCCAACAATAGATAAAACAGTGGTAAAAGATAGCTCTGGAAGCCATGCTTTAGGTTCACTCTCTTGGTTTGAATTTTCTTCTTGTTCTTTTTCACGTTTCATTTCCCTAGCTAATGCTTCTCTAGCTTTTTTATTGCGTTCTGCTAGTTTCTTACCAGCCGCAACCTTTTTAGGATCTTTCTCTCTCATTTCATTACGTTTATTTTTAGGATCTTTATTTTCAGGTTCTGGATCCATTGTAATTTGTTCAACTTCTTCTGACATTATTATTTTATTTCACAAAGTAAAGAATCTTTAGACCCCTTTAGGGCCACTAATCAAATCAGTATCTGGATAAGTTTTTCTTGCATCCCTGCGTATTTGTTCTTTTAGCGTCTCAATATCTTTTATAATTTCTTTAAATTTTTGGTTTTTTTGATCAATCATCCTTTTAACATCTGCAATAAGTTTTAAAGCTTTTTGATTTTCAATTTCCATATCTCTTTTATATTATACCAACATTATTTATTTTTGTATTCAGTTGTGTTAATTAGTATGTTCAGTAGCCTGCTCAGTTTTGCTGTAATCATCTATATTTTTACTTGAAACTTCTTGTATTTTGCCTATTTTAATGTGCTTAGCAACCTGGAATAGCCCGCTAGCAAGTGCTGCCAATCTTCCTGCTTTCAATGCTAAGAGACCTACAATGTTTGTCAGTTCGCGATTAACCAAATCATCATTCTTCAAATCTTTACAAAGAGCTTCTATATCATCCACGGGAACCATGTAAGAAATGACTTGAGAAACTAATTGAAGAGATGAATCTACCAATCCACCACTAATTTTCTTGCCCAATACTGCTTGATAACGATTATAATATTTTTCAATGTCTTTTACTGATAATTTTTTTACATCACCCAGACTCATATCAACTCCCAAATATTCCTTTGTAGTTCCAAGAGCTGCGAGGATGGCTAGTGATTCTTGTTTTATTTCAACTTCATTATTATAATTATCTTTTACCTCAGTCTTTTCTTCTTCAATATAATCTTCAACTTCTGCCATTTTACAATTTTCTTACCTACAGTCAGGCCTTTAAATTTATAACTTCAGGCTGCTCCCTTTGGTCGAGTTACGCTCCGTTTGGAACTTCCAAATAGCAATTAAATGGGTGTCGTAAACATAAACAAAGCCTAGAATATTTTTCATTTTTTAATAATTTCACAAACTTTTTACTAATTTCAGGTTCTAAATCGCCACCATAATCTTCGAAAAACATCTTCATACCTTTTTGCGATGGATTATGGAAAGTAACAACGCAAGCAACATTTTCACGGAATGGTTTTGCTATCGACGTTAATTGCTGAGTTAGAACCCACATTGATAATCCATGATGTCTTCCAGAGAATGCTAAATCAATAAACTTGTTTGATCGTTTTTTCAAATCATTAGAAACAGCACAATCATCTAAAATTATTAATGTATTTGTTCCAGAGAATAAAGTTTGGCAATCAGTTAACAATTCATTAATCTCATCAACGTTACTAGAATCGGGTGATAATACATAGAAACGTTTATCTCCTCTAGCAAAATTATGATAGGTTTTATTTTTAGGATAAGTTGGGCATATTAAAACAATGTATTCAAAAACTTTTCGGAATGGACCTCGGAGTTGATCAATTATGTATTTTGTCTTTCCACAATTTGTTGGGCCAGTTATAATACAATGGAATGGTAATTTTTCTCGTAATTCTTCCATCTTTTCTTTTTAACTAATACATTATCGATCTTAAGTTTGAATTCATAACTTCCATTAATGCATCGGCTACCACAAACATGTAACAAGTCATAATACCAGACCCACTAACTTTTCTCTTCATTTCAATTTTTACACCATCTTGTGCGTTATTTAAGGCCAGACCCCCTCCATGAATATCATTATCTGGGTGAGTTCTCAAATCTAACCACAGAGCAAACTTTTTACCATAAAAATCCTTTTCCTTTACCGACCATCGGGAGGAGCCGCTGAAACGTTTCTTTACCGACTCCCATAGGTCTGAAGGTGCCATTCCCTTAGAGTAGAAACGGTTTGGTACACCATTAACATCGATATTGATTGAGGTGATACCTGGATTGAAAAAAAATTCAGAGTTACGTGCTCCTTCACCATATGGTAATGTAAACAAACATAATATCCCAGTAATTGACCTTCTAGGTAGATTAATATGCTGGTTTATAACGCTGTCTGTAGGCCTGGATATTATAAAAGTTTTGTGTAGAGTTACATTCTCATAAAAGAACCCCTTTCCAACCTGATAAGCTGCTTGTGCCTCACGAGCTAAGTATTCGCTTGATATACAAGAATATTCCAACTCGAGGTTTGTTATTTTGTAAGTTGGGGTCTTGGTATTGTCAGAAAAAACAACAATATCGTTAACTGGAGCTAGTGTAATCTCAAAGATTATTTGATGATCTAATGCCTTTGGGTAGAAAACTCCATGATCGTTGAGAATAGGATGGTTTAGTGGGATATGGTACTTGGTGTTGTGTACTACTGCAAGTGCTACTTCCTTTGCATCTGTGTCTACCTTATCACCTGCATTTGTGCGGAGCTTCCTCATGTTTTCAGAAGAAATACCTTGTTTTAATCTATCCTCCCGTTCTTCCTCTGTTAAGAATAAGTCATGGTAGGTTTGAAATAGATCGTATCTTTGAGTATCCTGTAGTGTTTCACCCCCAAAAAGAACCTTGAGTCTGGATACAAGGTTACTACCTACATTATTCACTAGGGTGTTATCTTCATGCCCTTCAACAGTCAAGTTAAATACTAGAGATACACTTCCCGGCACAATCACTAAATTTTCAGAAAGTTTAGGAATATTTATATATAGTGTTTCTCCCGGATTAGCTGATGATGGGTTTAGAGTAACTCTATGCAATGTTGATTCCGATTTCAAACCGAGTGGCTCTCTTGGAATTCTGTTTGGGTTAATTTTTTCAGATACGTTTGTCATATTTATTTTAAGGAAGGGGTGAGTAATCTTTAAATGAGTAACGAAAGAATATTATCAAAAATATATTATTCAACTGATGGTTATTGGAAAGGATATTCTGCGATTAATAAATTAGCTGAAAAGGCTAAAGTAAGCGAAGATGCGGCAAAAAGATGGCTTGAAAAACAGGCAATATGGCAAATATATCTACCAGCACCAAAATATATCCCTAGACCGCACTGGGTTGTGGATAAACCGAATCAGATTCACCAAGCGGATTTATTATTTTTACCGCATGATAGAGTTGGAAGAAAAACATATCGATATGCATTGGTTGTGATTGATGTTGCCTCAAGATACAAAGATGCTGAACCATTAACCTCAAAAGAAAGCCGAGAAATTTCAAATGCTTTTGAAAAAATATATTCCAGGAAGTTAAAATATCCTAAAACATTAATGATTGACCCCGGAAGAGAATTTATGGGTGAGGTTACAAAACTTATGAATTATCATAATGTAAACATTCAAAGAAGTGAAGCTGGAAATCATAGAGCCCAATCATTTGTAGAAAACGCAAACAGAATATTAGGTGAAAGATTATTTAGTCATCAATATGCACAAGAAATGGTTAGTAATGAAAGGTCTAGAGTATGGGTTAAACGATTACCAGATATTTTGAAAACTTTGAATAATACGCCAACAAGAATAACTAGTAAAGAGCCCGATAAAGCTATAAAAATGAAAGAGGTAGATATTAATCCTAAAAATTATCAACGAGTTGTCGGCCTTGATGAGGTTAGATTGCCTCCTGTTGTTAAAGTTAGATATCTATTATCTCCTGGCGAACTTGAAGGTGGTGAAAAAAGACGGGCTACTGATCCTATTTGGAGTATCAAAGTTTATTATATTTCTAGAAGTGTGATTTCTCCTAATCAGCCGGTTTTATATTATTTGATAGATGGCCCAAGACGAGGCTTTGTAAGAGAAGAATTACAGGTTATTCCTTATAATACTGAGTTGCCTCCTAATTATGTTTTAGAAAGATGATATTCATATTATCATCTAATTCTTTTTTGGAAAGATAATGCCCATATGGAAGAGTATTTATCCCATCTTCTAAAATATCCCTTTTATCATCATCTGCAGATAATGCTTTTTTATTAACAGTTTTTGTGTAAAGATTATGTAGATCTGATCCAATTAAATTTTGTAATCTCATTTGTGGTTTTCCAGTGTCCAAACAATCTTTAAAGTCATTATGTTTTATGTTATTCTTAACAACTGTTTTCTTTGTTCCTTTATTCTTTTTTATCTCCTTACCATTATCCATTTTTAAACTATATTGTTTAGCTCCTAGGCCTACAAACTCTGTAGGTATCATTCCGCCAAACTCATCTTTGAACATTCCAATTACTTTTTTGTTTACACCGGTCTCGATTCTAGATGGGTGGTCTTTAGGGTAATTACTGGTGTCAAACTTTTCTCTAACATCTGAACTTATATCTTTGTAGAAATCTGGAGTTTCTATTTCATATACAAGACTGTCAGTATCAGTCATAAGTAATTTAGCCTTATCTCCATATTTCTTTTTAATATAATTATAATGAAAATCATACATTATTTGTTTACTTCGATCTAGAATGCAAAACCCCACATAAATTGGTTTATTAAAATTTATTTTTATTTTCTTCATATTTACAGCAACTAGATCTTCAGAAAATATAGTAAAATAATCAAAGTTTGGTTTTTTTATTAATTTTTCAGCTGCTTTTTTATTATTAACTAATCTAACATCTATCCTTTTTCTCATATTTTCCATTGTTTTACCAAATACGGAATTATTCATTAATTTGAAGAAATCTTTTTCAAAATCATTCTTTGCTTGAGATCTTAGTTTAGTATTCAAATCAATGTATGGCTTTAACCATTCAGACTCATTGAATTTAATGCCTTTATGAATTTTTGTTATTTCTAATCCCATTTTTTCATAAAATTTTAAAGTCTCATGATAGACAACATACCTCTTCTTATCAAATAGGTTTGGTATTAATTTCTGAACTTTATTAACAGTAAGTTTATCTGGGGCTAAAGGAAGATCTTTATCTTTATCATGAAGATTTTTTGAGTATTTCAAATCAACCATAACTATACAGGGTATATCTCTCCAATTTTTAATCTCCTCTTTAGTCATCCATTCAAATCCATGCTTGGGCAGATTTCCACTCATTCCTGCTCCATATAAATTATTTGCATCAAGATATATAATATAACTTTTCTTTATATTTTCTACAAAGTCTACCATATATGGATTGTTAGCTTTAGCATATCTTTTTGATATTTGAGCTACACCGCCTCTAATACCTCTTTCAATCATAAGTAACATATTGACATCAGTAAAAAGCTCCAATTTAACTTTAGTTAATTTTAACATTGCATCCCAAGATAGCCCCGGCGATGTAAAATAGTGAGCTGGATCTAAACCATAATTATTTTGACAAACATCTCTAAAGTTCTCAAATACATCTGCTAAAAGTAAAACATCCGTCTTGAGATATAAATCATGATATTCCCGCATTGATTTCATATCAAAAGCCTCAAATATTTTTTCAGCGTGTTGGTAATCATCATCACTTATATCTTCATCATTTAATTTTGAATGAAATGCCTTCTTTGGCGGTAGTTTTGTTTCATTTAGTTTATTAATGTCAGTAAAATCATCATAATTAAACACTCCTTTTCTCATCACTAAATATGTTTTATCGTCAAATTCCTTTTTTGTTTCGGTTAGTTTATCATCTTTTGGAGAAAGGCATCTTTTTTCAGCTAACATACAATTCTCACATTTTCCACATCTACCAATACTTTTATGCTCAATATCTTTTCCATCTTCAATGTATCTTTTCATACAATCTGGTGGTTTGCATGTCTTACACTTTCCACATTTGGTGAGATTATCAACTAAACCACTAAGTCCGCTCAACATAAATTTATAAGAATCAATGAATCTTATCATTCTATTAATAGGTTTACCTTCATCATCATGACCAATTAAAATTTTCTTTGAGAAACTAATATACTTTTCATTAGTATTAGCTATGCAGGTTATTTCACCTTTTGTTTTAGCAAGATTCTTAATAAATAAATGAGAATCATATCCTGACATATTATGTGCTATTACTGGGATGAAGTTAGGAATAACATATTTTATATTACACTTATTATGAGCAGCTCCTCTATATTTTCCTGTAAGATGACAATGATCTATTACTTTTTTATAATCTCTATTTTTAGTTTCTGTAAATTTTTCATCGCATATATGACAATGAGTTGCATTTTCATGTTCTTTTTTAATTGTTTTTGGCGCTTTATTCATATCATAAAATCTAAACTTTTCTTTTCTTTCTTCTATTATTTTATAAATTTTTCTAATATCTCTTTCTAAATATTCTACAAATATCTGTGCAACATCTTCATCATCTGATTTTGCGGTATATTGCACAATTTGTTTAAAATCATCTGGTAATATACTATCATCAAAACACTTTATATAATAACAGAATCCGGATGCTTTATGCATTTGATATTTTTTAGTAAAACTTTTAATTTCATTTGGAGAACATGTATATATCGGTATTAAATGACTCTCAAAGTCTACATAAATAACAAATGCCGCTCGCATTTTATTTTTATAATTTTTAAATTGAATAAATTTTGGACTTCCATCTTTATTCTTTACCATATTGATTATAACTTCTCCATTTGAATCGCAGTATATTTTATGTTCATCTAAATATTCTTTTTTATAGAATGAGTTAAAACATCTAAGGCAAAAATATTTTTTGTTTTTATTTTTATCAATTTCAGAGGATAAAAGCCTACTAATATCGGCTACCAAACAATAATGGCTTTTTTCACCATTAGATATTAAAATTAATGTTATAATTTTACATCCGCATATCTTACATTCTTCTTTGTTACAATCACATTTTTTACAACCACATTTCTCACATTCTTGTTTTATACATTCTTCTTTCTTACATTCTTGTTTTATACATTCTTTTTTCCTACATCCACAATTATTACATTCTTCTTTTTTCTTACAATCACACTTATCGCTTATTCTTAGAGGATATATTTTATTATCTTCATATCCCAACACATTAATAACATATGGATTTTGTTTTTCAAACCTATCAATTTGTTTTAATGGAGTAGGAAAGTCTATTCCTTTCCAATTTAACTTTTTAGAATTTTCCCTCAATTCATCATTTACTCTCTCTCTATGATTTTTTCTAGGAAACGCTCCTTCTGTTATTGCATACTTAAAACATTCACCATCTTTAAAATTCTTAGGGTTAATAATGGCTTTTTTTGATTCTAATCTTGCGGGTAATGGAAAATATGAACTTCCAGAAATAGTTTCGTAGGGAACTAAACCAATATCAAAACGCACTACAGTTTCAAATTCAAAAGTGCCCGAGGGATTATTATTTATAAATTTTTCAATCTCATTAAGTATGTTTTTAATCATTTCATCATATAATTCTGATAAATTAGTTGCTTCAGTAATTATTTTTGGTAAAGAATGAAAGAATTTTTCAGTTTCTTCTTTAATTTCTTTTTTAAGTAGATACTTTTTAAAAAACTTACATGTTAATATAAATTTACCTTTTATTGGTTTCTTTTCCTTATTAATTCGATCTATAACTTTTTGTTTTATTTTTTTCATAAATTCTTCAGGTTCATATCCTTTCTTTCCATCTATCCTTGAAGTTTTCAAATATCCTTTTAATGCTTTTTTTTGTTCATTAAATTCGAACTCTTCCTCATTTTCTTGTTCATCTTCAGATATTTTTACATTTCTTTTTTTAGACCTATCCCCCTCCTTCTTATAATCTCTAACATTTTCTGTAGTATCCACCAAAGATTGTGGTTGATATTTTTTCTTTTTTCTTGGCGGCGGAATGGGTCTTTCAGGTTGTTTTTTATTATTTATAAGATTTTTAAGACCGTCTCCTGTAGATTTAACTTTATCAACCACTTTCGATATTTGTTTTTTTATCCAATTAAAAGTTTTGTCTTTTGTTTTTGTTTCCTTAATTTTTTTCATTAAACTCTTTGCTTCATTCATAAAACTAGATACAATATTTTTTCTTGGGGCAGGTATGATGTCTTGAGTTTGAGTTTTATTTTTTCTCATAGCGGTTATGGCGGCTTGTTTAGGCGGCGGAGGGCGAGGGGGTTTAATTTTTATTGTTGGGGGCGGAGAACCTGGAGGTGTTTTTACCCAAGATCGATCTGGTGAACCTGGTGGGGGCGTTTCTGGGTTAAATCTTTGTGACGAACCTGGTATTGGTGGAGGTGTAACACGAGGAATTGGAAGAGGCGGCCGCGGTTGGTTTTTTCTTCTCTTTGGTGTATTATCTATCACTGCAAAAATTTCTCGTTTATTATCAACGATTTGTTTTACATTCATAATTATTTCAGGCGTATTACTCAATGCTTGAATTTTATCTTCTTTAATAGTTATTTTAGATCTATCTTTAATTTCATACCATGAAAGTAGAGAGCTTAATTGTTTTGTATTCAAATTATTTAATTGATCCATTTGTTATTTTTAACTTTAATTCTTCTTTTTAAATCATTTTTTATTTTTTTAATATCTGATAATTTTCAACAAATTAAGCTCTTTTAATAAGGCTTCACATAGTCAATATTACTGTATAAATCTCTGGTTCAATTTTAAGACTAGTTTTAAAACTTAATCATAGATTTACCTAGACAAATTCCTGTGTCCCATAGACTAGTTTTAAAACTTAATCAGAAACTTAATCAGAAACTTAATCAGAAACTTACCTAGACAAATTCCTGTGTCCCAGAGCCGTAGTTTTCCCCCTCTCTGCCTTCAATCTTGAAATAGGTTCTTATTTTGAGAAATTCAGACAAACACTGAATACACAAATTTAGTAGAACAAGCTCTACCAGTTAGTAAACTGAAGACAAAACCCTGGCAAGGGAACAATCTGAACATGTAGATCTGTAAATAGGCCACACCTAACTTCACCTACTTCAGTACATATCTGTCGGGTCGAACTCGCGTTACGTCATCTAACCGGTTTGAACCAGTTGATCGAGCGCGGGGCGAATATAGGGTGAGAGGGTTTTTTCGGAGCAAGGTGAACCATGTTTGAGCGTTTTATACTTGAGAAAAATTTTTTTCGTAAAAACATTACATGTGCGACGATATTGAGTGGAACTTGTAATTGTTTTATTATACTAGTTTGCACGACAAGAATTGAATTTCTTGTTGCCTTTGTAAAAATAACCATGTTGTTGTCGAGTTGATACATAAAACAGTTTCAAATATGAGTCCAGCTCGTTCTTGAACATCTCTTTATGTGCTTGTCAAATATCCTCCAGTTAGTGAACCACAGCTTATGAATTGAAATTGGAAAAGTAGTCAGAAATGAGAAACAAATGCTCCGTGAGCTCCTTGGAGTTTGTACGTGTTTGACTGGATCTTTCCTCTGGAGTACGTAATGCTGGGTGGGGTAATCCGAAAAAAATAGCTGCTTAGGAATCCAATAGGCACTCCCACTGCGTTAAGTTCTGCAAGATACACAAAGCAATCAATTGTTTCCACAATTAAAACGATAATTGCCGTATGTGCATTTCCATGACGAAAACGTTTCGAAGACGAAACTGATGTGGAAAATTGGAAAAAGTGGTTAAATGAAATGAAAATTAAAGTGCACTTCGCAACCTGGTGGACAATTGGGTGGGTTGTTTGCCGCCCCGTGTGAAACCAAAGACCAGTTAATGATCATGATAAACTAAGGTAGAGCAAGCGCTAAGCTACCCCAAGAGAGAGAGAGAAAGAGAGAGAGAGAGAGAGAGAGAGAGAGAGAGAGAGAGAGAGAGAGAGAGAGAGAGAGAGAAAGAGAGAGAGAGAGAAAGAGAGAGAGAGAGATAGGTATTAAGTATAGGTTCGCGTCTTATTGTTCCGTATAAATGGTCTTAATTGTGTTTCACCCTTGAAATAAAAAATGACAAAATCCCTGTCATCATTTCGAGAGCTGCTGGTTTATCGAATTTCAACCCACATATGCAAATTATTACACAACACGATTCGAACATGATGAATCACCCACAAAGTCTTTCCTACTCTTTTCTTTTTGAAAGAAACAGTGTATTAGCTGTTAATGGGCAAAAAAAGACTTCCTGTTTGCGTAGGTGCAAACAAGCAATACACTCAATAATAATAACAATAATAATAATAATAATAATAAGGATAATAATGATAATGATAGGGATAGGGATAGGGATAGTGATAATAATAACAATAAATACCTCTTACTAAACGAGTTCGAGGTCCGTACTGTAAGTTACGGACCGAGTTTTGCCTTTGTAAAAATAACCATGTTGTTGTCGAGTCGATACATAAAACAGTTTCAAATATGAGTCCAGCTCGTTCTTGAACATCTCTTTATGTGCTTGTCAAATATCCTCCAGTTAGTGAACCACAGCTTATGAATTGAAATTGGAAAAGTAGTCAGAAATGAGAAACAAATGCTCCGTGAGCTCCTTGGAGTTTGTACGTGTTTGACTGGATCTTTCCTCTGGAGTACGTAATGCTGGGTGGGGTAATCCGAAAAAAATAGCTGCTTAGGAATCCAATAGGCACTCCCACTGCGTTAAGTTCTGCAAGATACACAAAGCAATCAATTGTTTCCACAATTAAAACGATAATTGCCGTATGTGCATTTCCATGACGAAAACGTTTCGAAGACGAAACTAATGTGGAAAATTGGAAAAAGTGGTTAAATGAAATGAAAATTAAAGTGCACTTCGCAACCTGGTGGACAATTGGGTGGGTTGTTTGCCGCCCCGTGTGAAACCAAAGACCAGTTAATGATCATGATAAACTAAGGTAGAGCAAGCGCTAAGCTACCCCAAGAGAGAGAGAGAAAGAGAGAGAGAGAGAGAGAGAGAGAGAGAGAGAGAGAGAGAGAGAGAGAGAGAGAAAGAGAGAGAGAGAGAAAGAGAGAGAGAGAGATAGGTATTAAGTATAGGTTCGCGTCTTATTGTTCCGTATAAATGGTCTTAATTGTGTTTCACCCTTGAAATAAAAAATGACAAAATCCCTGTCATCATTTCGAGAGCTGCTGGTTTATCGAATTTCAACCCACATATGCAAATTATTACACAACACGATTCGAACATGATGAATCACCCACAAAGTCTTTCCTACTCTTTTCTTTTTGAAAGAAACAGTGTATTAGCTGTTAATGGGCAAAAAAAGACTTCCTGTTTGCGTAGGTGCAAACAAGCAATACACTCAATAATAATAACAATAATAATAATAATAATAATAAGGATAATAATGATAATGATAGGGATAGGGATAGGGATAGTGATAATAATAACAATAAATACCTCTTACTAAACGAGTTCGAGGTCCGTACTGTAAGTTACGGACCGAGTTTTTCCTCGCGAATTTATGGCCCAAGCACGAAGAGCGGGGGCCATAAATTAAAACACAGTACGGACCGAGAAAACGAGGATTGTAAAGCACAAATGAAATAACATAAAGTCACATTAATTAAATCAAATTAGATCAAATCGAATGTGTCAAATACCATACACAGCTCCTGACACAGCTAAATAAATTTCATAAAGTTTAGATCAAACCCTCTTCTGAAGAACCTTTTGCTTGAATAAATTCACCTTATTCGATGTTTTGCGAGATAATACGCGCGGATATTTTACGAGTTGCGTAGTATGAGTAAAATGTCCACGTGTCTGAGTATCTCAAAAAACATTGAATAAGAGGTTTATTATTCCACTGAAATTTTTTATGTCATAAACTGAGCATCAGTATTCTTTTAGTTAGAGTACAGAAAGCGGCAACTTTAATTTCCATTCTTCATAAGGTGAGCGTGAGCTAGATACCTGACAAGAAGCTAATAAAATTCGTTTTATTTAATTGGATAAAATGAGTCACGAATCACAGGTTTTTATCTGTTGGCACTTAATTAACCAAAATAACTGTCCGTCTTGTCAGATTTTTCACTTATTGATTCTTTCAAAGACTGCAATTAGTGGGTTTACCTCGGTGTAAAAACCTGTGAAGTTTTTCTTTGTTTTTTTTCTTTTCACAAGTATATTACCAATTTCTACTGTTTTGCCTCCTTTATTTTCCTTTTACACCGAGGATGAGTTTTACACTGATTTAATAGTTTTAAGAAACACGCTGCAAAAAGTTCTAGCGGACGCGAAAGTAAATCAAAGCTCCCTTAAAGCCCATCGCAAATACTGAATTCGTTGTCCACAAAGTATCTTCCGTGTTCAGTCTTGACCTTACATGCCAAATGACGTAATAGTGGAATAGTTTGTTGGTTCTCTACTCTGCTCCGAGAGCTTTTTCTCCGGGTACTCCGGTTCCCCCTCTCCACAAAAAACAAAATTTGATTTGAATTGATTTACTTAATTTAATATGATTTGATATAATTTCATTTGTGCTTTGCAGTGTCCCCAGTTGGTACGTCAGTGCTATAGACACAGTTGACACGCAAATAAAGGTAATTATTATTATATTAGTTTATGTTTTTAAAGAAAATAAAGATTACATCATTATAATAATAATAATAATTATTATTATTATTATTATTATTGTTATATAAGATTTCATGCTCATTGAGAATAAACAAAGCGGCTGGTTTAGATAAAATCCCTACGAGACTGCTGAGAGATGGCGATGAGGAATCGATTCCGTCAATTACCTATTTGGTTAATAAATCGATTACAAATGGCCGATCCCAGCATTGTGGAAAATGGCGCGGGTTACCCCCCTTATATAAGGACAATGATAAACTCCAAGTTCAGACCTATCGCCCTATTTCTATGCTGCCAGTTTTGAGCAAAGTCATTGAAAGAGTTGTGCATACACAGCTGAGTATCCATCTAGATCAGCTAGGCCACCTGTACAAACATCAGTATGTATTTAGGCACGCCCAAAGTACTCAACAAGCTATCGCTCAATTAAATGACCGGACCCTAGAGGCCATGGATGGCGGGGGAAAGTTTTATACTGGCCTATTGTTTGTTGATATTTCAAAGGCATTTGATTCCCTAAACCATAAACTAAGCTTTCCTGGGAAAGCTGGAGTCTTTAGTGTTGTCGTCCAGATCAGTGAGATGGTTTAGGTCATATCTTGCGGATAGGCAGCAAAGTGTGTTGATAAACGGCGAATTATCGGGTCATCCTCGGTGTAAAAACCTGTGAAGTTTTTCTTTGTTATTTCACTATTATTTTCCTAGTCTCTATTGTTTTGTCTCCTTTGTTTCCTTTGTTCTACGTCATTCGTGAGCGTAACAGGTTTTTACACCGAGGATGAGCCGAATTATCTGATTCCCGCCCCATCGCGCACGGTTTTCCACAAGGTATCATTTTGGGCCCTTTGCTGTTTAATATATACATTAATAGCCTGTCAAATGCAGTGCAGAACACTCGGGTGATTCTGTATGCCGATGACGCTGTGCTCACATGTGCTGCGTCAACTTCCTTAAAAGTTCAAGCGACTTTAGCACGTGATTTCAATTTGATATGCGATTGGTACACAGTTGGACAGTTGTTCCCAATGCTTTAAACTATGCCATGTAAAGATTTTAAGCGTTAATACACCAAGAAGTTTTTAGTTGCTAAGTATTTCTAATTTTGTAGTCTGATGTCCAGTTCCTTTTAGAATTTTATTCATTTGTACCGTATTTACTCGAATAAGCGCCGCGGCGCTTATTTAATTTTTTGTGTCTCCCGTGCGGCGCTTATTCGAGGGCGGCGCTTATTCGAGGGCGGCGCTTATTTGAAAGTCTCATACCACAAAGACAGAACATTTTGATTGTACAATTTAATTTACTTCATGAGAATTGAAGAACGCAAAGATTTTGAAGAGAGAACTGAATGAAGTAACATGAGGATACACTCACTTTGAACTGAAAAACATCACTATTGATAAAAATCAATTCCCATTGCTGGCTTGGAATTGCATTGCAGCGAATACAGTGTATTTTTATCATTTAATGGAAATACTCGAAAAAGCGTCGCACAAGAGCTGCGGCGCTTAATCCGAGGGCGGCGCTTATTCGAGTAAATACGGTATGTGTATTCTCTTACTTTTTAAATTGTTGAAATTAGTTTAGTGATTTTTTATTTTTAACCTAATTAGCGAGGACCTACCTGAAAATCACACGTGATGGGAGCATCCTCTTTAAATATTTATTATTATTATTATTATTATTAATAACGAAGCATAAAATGGACAGGAAGATTTCTTTCAAATAACCCTTCACTAACAAGAATTAGTCACATTTCCAATTTCTTTTCAACTTGAAAATTGTGCCTAGTTGTTTACAAATGAATACAAATAGCCAGACAATAAGCCTGATGCAAGCAGCAATTTTCCTTTCTTTTTTTAACTCGTGAATAGCACAAAGCTATGAGTGAGTTACAGTAGTTGGAAGAAATTTCGCTCCGTCGCTCGATTCCTGCAAACATTTTTGGCATATTTCTCATATTGTAATATGTTTTAGGGGTAGTGGAAAGGCGTCCTTGCCCCATCACACAGTGAAGTTCGGTAAACAGTATTTACCGTCTTCGCGGATGAGAATAGTAGATGAAACATCAACCTGAAACTGGGGACATTGACAGTCTCGAAATTAAAATGATGAACGGATCGATTGTCAATTTTATCTGAATCAATTAGTCTGCGGAGTATATAGCATGCATATTCTATTCCCGAGTTTGCTCACAAGAAGCCTTCAATACACTAAAAAAAATACCATACAAAAAAATACCATACAAACTTCAAGAAAGTGCAACAACATAAAACTCATAGTATCATAACAACTTTCAAACGGTGTAATCGTGGAAGTATAAACTTGTTGAAGAATGAAATAATCACCCTCGCCGTGTTTGGGGGAATACAGCAATCTGGACAAAACGCACGCCTTATAATTTTCTACTTTCCGGCAAACTAATTTCACTTGCGACTGCTTGATCGCAATCACCACTTCAAATATATTATTAAGTTGAGAAAACTAGAACATTTTGGACTGGAAGAATTAAATTATTATTATTATTATTTTTTTGTCACACAAATGGAACCCTGATTAACCCCTGATACTAAACAAATGTAGAAACAGGTTACATACAAAGACAATCAAGTGGATTTATACGTTCTTTCTGTTGGAAATCAATTACATCTATTACAACATATTATACAATGACTTCTGCAATTAAGGAATATCTTTACAGCGAAAATTAAAGAGGCTGCTTTTCCTGTGTGGCTCCCTCTATCTTTGTCCTCACACCACTACAGTTCATTGTGAGTTCAGCGTGCGCCATTTTCAGATGATTGATCTTGGCACGTAAATCATCGCTCTAAAGGAAGGAAAAGAGAGCTTAATAAGTACATTCAGTATAAATCTTTTTGAATACAATTTGATGATTGTATGCTTTGAAAAAAATAGAGAAAATTATCGAAGAAAATGCTTTTTAACAAGAGGAAAAGAAACTCGTGTTAAAATTTAACCCTGGCTTAGCACTAATTTGGCCTTCGAACAACCGACCCCATATCGCTAACTTCAGAAAATCATGACTGTCATGTATTCCTCTCTTTATCGATTAAATGCACAGGAAGACAGGTTGTGAAACATAAATTGAAACCACGTGTCTTACCTGCTCCTTGCGGACTTCGTAATCTCTTAAGAGTGGTTCATTGCCGAGAAGACCACACTTCTGGCGAAGTTTCACATTTTCTATTCTGAGAGCGTCTCGGACTTGCTTTGTTCTTGTAAGGATATCCCTTTTCTACAGACAGTCAAATATAATTCAAAATAAAGGCTAACCGAGAAAAGTAACATAAACAACTAACAAGAATTAATCACCACAAGAGCAGAGTAGCTTAATTATCACTGACATGAATTTGAAAAGTTTCAGTTTATCATTGTCGGCCCCCGGGTAGTCCCTTATATGGGCTATATAGGTGTGTGCGGCTCGAAAGAGTATGGTTTTTCAGCCGTTTTGGTCATAAATAGGGTATCGATTTTAGCCATTTTGTTAATAAATTGGGTATCGATTTTTGAACTCGCATTCAAGTGTGGAAATCTGAGCTCGAAACTTTGCACAAACAGTCTTGTAACCTACCTAACAAGAGCACTCCGAGAGCGCCAGACCTCCGCCAGCGCATTCGACCCCCTACCGCTAGCAAAGTTACCGCATCATGTGACATATGGGCAGATGCAGAATAGAAATATGCACATTTTAGTTTTGGTTTGAAGTTCATATGATTCTAGTGCGATTTATTGCAAAATAATGATTTTTTCGTTTTTCCGTGACCTTGACCTTTGACCTAGATACCTCAAAATTAAGTCAGTTCTAAGTTAGACCATAGCCAATGTTTTGACCAAGTTTGGTGATGATTGGTTGAGTGATGTACACGCTAGACTGCTAAAATACAAGCAAACAAACAAACAAACGCCGGTGAAAACATAACCTCCGTCCAACTCCGTTGGCGGAGGTAATAAAAGCAAATAAACATTGACTTTAACATTGGTCTGAACTAGGGAAATAATTATAAGGCAGTGTCAGGTCAAAAATAGGGAATAAATGTTTGGTCAGGTCATAAATAGACTAGGAAAAATCGCAGATTTTGGTCATAAATAGGGTAAAGGTTTTGGAAACGGGCCGCACACCCCAACCCGATTTTTCTGGGAGTACCCCCCCCCCCCGGTGTCGTCCACACCTTCACCAATCTACACCGCACTCACAGACAGCAGTCAGCTGCTTCTGTCATATGACACACAAACCGGATTGAAGTTATTTGCAGAAGAGTGCGAAGTCAACGTACCTGAGCTACATGTGCCTCTACAGTTCTTAGACAAGATCTCTGCTCACTGTTCTCAGCCTGCACAAACTGGAGTTTCTCCTTCAAATGGGTTAGGACTTGCACAGTAGTGGTGATCTTTTTACGAAGCTTGAGGAGCTCCTACAACTCAAGCAAGTAAAACAGTTAAACAGTCAAGGCATTGCAGGTACAGCTTCTCAAAACGCCATCGTATTAAAGCCTGAAACCTCATCCTTTAGGGTGCAGTAGAGCAGCTCAGTTTTTTTTTGGCGCCATGTTGTGCTTCAGTCTCTGTTACCCAAGGACAACTAGAAGGCACAAACGTATTTTACAGGGGAAAGTTTTCCGTCCCTGCAGGAATCCCAGGATACAGATGAATTTTTTTCCAGTAAAATCTCATACTCTAATACTGGTACGTGTACCAGATTTTCTGTACCTCGTTTCTTTCTTCAATCTTTTCATTGTAGGTTTGATTTTCAATCTTTAACTGTTCAAAGTCAATGAGATGCAGCCCCTCCGCAAGTTCCTCCTGTGATAAGAAACATAACCATCGATCAGTAGTATGCATGCAGCATGCTAGTGATTGATACAATTGAAGCTCATCGATCAGTGCGTACCATGCATGCAGCCTGCTTAAGTGATTGATACATGAAGCTCATGCCCCGATCACTAATAAACATTCTTGATATAAACTAGATGTCTATTGTTTGGTATAGATGAACCACCACCAGTTGTTAAAGCAAGTAATATATATACCAGTACTATGCAAGGATGCAAGGAGACAGAGTTCATTACAGAACACAGGAAAAAACACAAAATACTGTCAGTGCAGACTGTTTTCATGTCATTCTAAGTGAACAGCAGCAAACTGCATGAATCGATCTTACCTTGGCTTTCAATTGCATTTCTCTTTTCTTTAATCTGTTTTTCAGTTTGATATTTTCTAGCCGAACCTAAAGAAACGAAAGAGGATTGGAATTATCCTGCACAACTTAACTGGTCAGATCTGCACTGCAGCTGTCTGTACATACAATTAATAGTTAAATAGTGCTGACAATATGTATTGATTTCCTTTAAGTTCTGGTCAGTTCACTAGGTAGCCTGCATCCTAGACATAATGTAATTCGGCTAGAAATGAGGGCTATCCACTGGGTTGTCTGCATCTGTTACTGTAAGATTGGCCAGTTTTAAAGTTACTCTAAGTTTAAGTTTTGGTTTCACGAACGTCAATCAAAAGCCACCCCAATAGAAGGCTAGTCTATGGGAACAACCTCCTTTAGACTATGTCAGCTTCTGAAGTTCACTCTGTACAACACTCTGTTTTTGCTAGTAGCATTATATTTGAAAGACCATCATAACTTGGGACAGTGCCATATCATGGTTGCCACAGCCACAGGATCTTGGGAAATTCCCTGACTTTTCCCTGACAAATGTAAAATTTCCTTGACCAACTAAATTAGAAAAATCACAAATTAGTCCTGGTAATGGCCTCCAACCTCCCCTCACAGCAAACCTCTCAACTCGTTTATTTATGCTTTCAGAAAGTCAAATGCAGTGCACATGAATAGATAGTTCCATGGAAAAAGGATTTATTTTCTTGGAAGCCCAAAATCAGCTTTTCATTTTATTTCTACCAATCCAACACATTTCATGTCACATTCTTGATCACACCAAAACATAGCTGAATTGGCAATAAATAAGTTAGTACTCTTCAATTCCACTTTTCCCTGACTTCTCTCAAAGACGTGAACTTTCCCTGACTCAAAATGAAATTCCCTGACTTTTCCCTGACCTTGAAGAATTTTTCCCCTGATCATTTCCTGACCTGTGGTAACCATGCATATGGTTTAGGACTGGTCAACCATGATCCAGCCTTAAGAAATATAAAATAAATTACTTCACAACAGATGCATGTAGGTGACCTGCATGACTTCTTGTTCCTTTTTTAGCTCAAGAATCTGATATTGTTCCAAATCCTATTGAAGGAGAAAACACAATTGATAAAAATCCTCAAAAATCTTTGTAACCAAAAGAGACTTTTTCTGCACATCACCAATGGTAACCAACTACAAGAAGATTAAGCAAAAACTTAAAAGGTTTATACAATACAAAAGAGAATAGGTGAGGGGGAGCAACTTTTCCATCAGTTTCCAACAGCAGTTTGGACACCTAAAGCTGTCTCTAAAACCAGTGGTTGACATAGTTGCTATACAACTCTTACCTTTGAAGCAATAGCTTTGCCTGACCGACTGTTAATGGCCTGTTTTGCAATGTCATGTTTGAATATCATGAAATTGTCACTGCAACAATGAAAAAGCATGTATTAAAATCTGAATATCATTTTGTTATCAATGTACCAATTACAGCAGATTTTAATTACCATATTATTTCACTATCAATACTTCTTTTATTTACCTGGCCCTGTTCACAACTTCTTGTTTCTCTTGACATTTTGCCTTCAGATCTTCAATTTGATCTTTGAAGCTCTCTCTCTCTCTTGCTTCTTCATTCTGTAGTTCTTCAAGATTTGCTACAATTTGGCAAGGAAGAACCCAGTGCACAATAATTTAAACTTATATAGACATTTAAATCATGCTAGTACAAAGCAGGTAAGAAAGTAAGGAGCTGGACCTGTAGAAGAAAGTTCACAATTTCAAGAAACAATGGATTAATTAGATTTAGTATAAATACTCAGGTGATTATACAAAATCGCACACTCTGATAGGTTTTTTATCTCAGATTATCAGCCGATATTATCACCACAACGAACAAAATGGCTGCCAGTCGTTTGTGTGCTTTTGATGAAATCAAATTTTTTCCTGTTTTACAATGCTTTTTCTTTTTTTTTTTTTTGAAATAATCACCTGTGTATTTATATTAAAACAATTTTAAGTAAACCTTAGTTTGGATCTGTTTATTTTCAAGCAGCAAACATTAAGAATTAAATTAAATTGTCATGAATAATTGTATTTCAATAACAATGGAATCCCAATTATCCATGGTTAAATCACTAAAGGAACTTACAACTACAAAACAGTTTACCCGTAATTTATTATTTTGAGGTAATCGGCAATGACATGCATGACCTCTTTAAGACTCATTTATTGGTATGTTGAGGTAAGTTCAAACAGAGGATATACTGTGTTATTGAGCTGCATTTACTGTGCCATAAAAACTTACACATATACTTGAGATATCTCTGCTCTTGATCTGTGACATTCTTTTCAATCTCCTGCTGCCTTTCATCACTCTACAAAAATGATATAATTATTGTAACATACATAAAGCATCCAATATGCATCTCAACATGTCAGCCAATATTGTCTACCATTGAAGCTGTCATCTGATACAGAAACAATCCTGTTAAAGGTACAATAAGGGTACTCTGTGAGATATAAATGGCCTAGTGATGGGGAGTGCTGCTTCAACAAAAGATGAGACTTGCTAGTTACAGCATATGGGATAACCAGGAAGGAGTCAACAATATGAAGCTCGACAGTCTATTGGGAAACACCAGTTAAAGGACGTAAAAATCAATATTTTGCATATGTCACAGGTTAAATTTGATTTCAGGTTAAAATGGTTTAATAACCTAGGTTGGTTTGTAATTTCTTTGTCTATACTTATGATTAATGAATACCAGACACAAAGAAATTACAAACCAACCTAGGGTAAATCATTTTACCTGAAATCAAATTTAATGTGTACATAACAGATACTCCACGGATATACAGACACCTACCTATCTAACATCTATATATACTTCATATGCTGCCTTTCCTTTTTTGTTTAAATTTGGACCATAAATCAGAAAATTAAAACAGAATGGAAAGGTGAAAATCAGTTTTAATCACTGCCAGACATTCCACCAATTAATTTATAACAGAGAAGTAGTTATATTGTCACACTAGGGTGGATTCAGGGCTAATTATGAAGTCTTCTGCTGTTTCCAGAAATGTTTCAGATTTGTCATTGCTCCATTACCCCTAAACCAATTTCATGAAAAAAATATTTTTTGTAGCGGAGCTCCACAGCGGCTCGAAGAGCCGCAGAGCGGAGCCCCATAACTACCGTGGGAGGATAGAAATTGAGAAAACCATGGGTTTGAGTTTTCATGGTCATTGTGGCTAGCGGCATGGCTCGCGTGCGCGTGCGCCTAGCGACGACGACGACGACGTTGCCCCAACATGGTGGCCATAGTCATCCGGGATATTTAGAAGGTCTTAAACCGAAACGAGGCTTTGTTTTTCGCGCAATGGCTCTTCTGTTGAGTCGCGAGCTAGATGTTTCTTTTTATTTGACGATTTCTTTCAGCTATCGAATCTTCTTTAAGTAGTTGCGTACACCAGGGCAGCGTATTTAATAACTTTAGTGACAGCATTTTCAATATGTGAGGGTCTGTGTGAGGAGCTCCTCTTTTAGGCTTGCCTAAATCTATTTAATATATATATAAATGGGTGATGAAAATGTATTTTCAATTATAACTTTTTTTTCTTTTTCAGTTATACAAATCTGTGATTCACATTCCTATAAGTTAATGTTTCCATAAATTGCAATTCTTAATTGAAAATGGCAAAAATAATTTCCATCCCTTGCTGCAGTACAATCTGGGAAAATGCAATGTTACCTTTTTTTTCTTGAAGTACTCTGCCAACTTGTGTTGAAGCTGAGCATTCAGTGATTGTAGACCAGACCTTTCCTCTAAAGCTTGCTACATTATAAGGGAAAAATATCGATATACACTGTAGCATGTTCACTTGATGTTGAATATTATCATTGCTGCAATCAGAGTGTTAAAAATACTTATAAATATGTGCTCTGGAACACTGGAAAACACTGAAAAACTGGCTGCATTTGAAAATCAATAAAGGATTAATTAAACTTCAATATAAAGAGTTGAATAATTTGTCAGTCAAACCTACATGATACCGCTCAATAAGTTCAGCTCTGTTATAGATGGGAATCTCAGCCTCAGATTCATCATCAAGTTCTTCTTCATCATATCTTAATGGCTCTGAGGAAGGCAAATAAACAATGTTAACAATATCATCAAACTTGTCTGCTGAAGTAGTAAGGTTAATTTTCACACAAGAGTGTGGATTTTCATGCATGCTAACTAAGCTAGCTAAACTGAAAACCCAAAGTACAGCATGTCAGATCACATCACACCTGACTCAGTAAAGTACACATCAGCTGTTTGTTCAACATGTGCAGATATTGGTTCTGGTGACTGGGACACTGGAGGTGGGGGTGTGGCTGAAGCATCAGGCTCCTCTATATTTATTTCAGTGTCTATTGCAGTCTGTGCTTCCTCTGTGGGTGTTCCGCCCCTTGATAATGGCTGAGCTACCTCCACTGTGGGACCCTCCTCACTTTCTGGGATGCCTTCATTCTATGTTGCCAATGGATAATAATACAGTAAGTTACTGCACTTTCTACTGTAGAAACAGCTATACTTACCCAAAATCCCCAACCTAAGAACTGATTGGGGTAAAAGAACTATATTAGTATTATACATGCACAAACAGTTGGATAGTTCTTCCCAATGCTATAAGAAGGCCCATACCACATAACATTTTTAAGCATGACATTAATAAGTTTTTAATTGCTTAAGTATTTCTAATTTTTGTAGCATGATATATCAGTTTCTTTCAAATTTTGTTCATTTGTATGTGTACCGGTACTTTGTTAGTCTTTTTAGATTGTAATTACTTAAGTGATTTTTAAGCTCTTGACCTACCGTGTAGTTGGTGAGGACCTCTCTGAAAACCACATAATGGACGGGAGCTTTCTCTTTAAATGTTTATTATTATTCATATTATTATTATTATTATTCATATTATTATTATTATTATTCATATTATTATTATTTTATTATTATTACGTTGTTTCTTCTAAACTTTCAGTAGTTTGAATATTACAAAGAATATGTGGAATTTACAATTCAAAGCAATATTCTTGAAGAAAGATAGACAGTGTCTCTAATGTATGGAAAGTCAGTTGAATGAATAGACTCCTTTCACAATCTCACAGTTCTGTGAGATTACCGGCATTTCTGGCATTGTCTAATTATATTCTTTTTCTCAATTACAAGCTGTTTATTATAACCTGCTAGGAAATCAAATACAATGTTGACTTGAGTAACACTAAATCTAAGTCTCTTCAGGCCAGCTCTTAGGTCTGTGTATTTGTGCTACTTGTAAAAAGATCGTTCATCAATACATCATACATTGCATACAGTTCCTTCAATCAGGATCCATTGTTCCTTATTCTTGTCTATGACCATGATATCAGGTTTATTTGCGCTGTCCTTTGGTGCCATATCCAGGTGTACGGGGATATCACAGAGGATTTTAACTTTCTTGTTTTCCACAGAGCTTTCAAGGCTCCATGAATCCTTCTTATTTCAAATGCTGGGTCCTGATATCTTTCCACTTTCTGCTCAGTTATGATGATGTTCTGGTCTGTTGGCACAGCTATGTCCATTCCTGTGTGTCTGTCTGCACTAGAGTAATATCTGGTCAATTTTGCTTTAGTTTCTTATCTGTGTAAATAGTCGCGTCCCAGGTAACTCTCACTTTTTCATTCTCTGTGACTGGCAGGGGTTGGTGGTCATACCACTTGTTGGTAGACTCTATCCTGTACGTACTGCGCATGCACATATCCCAGTGTCCTTGCAAGGCCACCTTAATGCTTGTTGTGGCACTTCCTATACTCTCTCTGGGCAAGCCTTTAGCACCCACTTATTATTATTACTATTATAATTATTATTACTGGACGAAAAATTAGAAGACCTGAGGAATTCCCTACCAGAGAAGACCAAGAGAGCGGTCAATCTCGCAGCAGAGAAAGGTGCTTCAAGTTGGCTAACTGTCATTCCGGTAAAGGAAATGGACTTAAATCTCAACAAGAGGGAATTCAAAGATGCAGTCCATTTAAGGTATGACTGGCAGATAAATGACGTACCAAATGTATGTATCTGTGGAGAGCCCTTTAATGTCGATCATGCTATGATTTGTAAACTGGGAGGCTTCATTATACAATGTCATAACGAGCTGCGGGATCTTGAGGCGCAGATGCTTGATTTGGTCTGTCATGATGTTGAAGTTGAACCAGTTTTGCAGGAGATTACCGGTGAGTCGTTAGCCAGAGGGGCTAATACAGCCCCTGATGCCCGGCTGGACATTCATGCACGGGGTTTTTGGTCTAGACAGGATTCCACATTCTTTGACGTACGGGTGTGCCACCCAAATGCGGAATCGTACAAGGACCTCACCCCTCAGCAAATATATCACCTGCATGAAAATGAGAAGAAACGTATGTACACAAGCCGAGTTATGGAGGTGGAACAAGCCACGTTCAGGCCGCTGGTGTTCACCACTACTGGTGGCATGGCACCTGAATGTCAAGTCTATCATAAGCATTTAGCGGAACTCATGTCAGTCAAGAAAGGCGAGGATTATTCGACTACGATGTCTTGGATTAGAACCAAAATCTCATTTGCCATTCTGAGAACATCCCTCTTATGTTTAAGGGGATCGCGTTCATTGAGGAGAGTAAATCTCAACCTAAAAGAGATGGATTTTGACATTGAAATAGGACTTTTAGGACGATAAATTTTGATTTTAGTGTTTTTTTTTAATCATTATTAAATTGACAGAAATTGTAAATAGCGTTTTGAATTATTAGTTTTTTTAACTCGTGGATACGCGAAGCGTATTTGCGAGTTTTTGTGGGGACTCCGATATGCAAATTGTCACTCACTCACTCACTCACTCACTCGCTCACTCACTCACTCACTCACTCACTCACTCCAGTGTAGACACACTTCGTAATTAGTCGGATAGAACTCGGGGGCACCGATATGAAGACGACAATTGTCGTGACCGAAGTCACGGAAGTCTGTTGATGAAAGTTCACGCTGAAAGTGTATCATACCGTTGCCAGAGTTTGTAATGATTTTGTAGCTTAAGAGGACGATTAGCGAGGCCCTGTTAGGGGTAAATTTCGACAAGCAACATGGCCTTGAAACGGCGACATAAAGGACCTGAAATGGCGACGAACGACGAGCCGCTCACGGGAAATTACGACAGCGACCTTCGACCTTCGACCTTCCGAAATTGCGACGTGAAAAGGTTTGAAACTCAGACGTGCGACATAAACAACCTCACTAGCAGGGCCTCATTAGCGGTCTTACTAAAATCAAAAGGAGTTTAAATGTTTCCAGTTAGGACAATGACCAACTTGGAGACTGAATTTCATGAGCCTTTTACTCGGCCAGGCGCTAAACATGAACAGATGATAACTATTCGCTTTTCCGACATCGACCGCCATCGACCGCCCCCAAGATTACAAGCAGTATATGAATTTCAGTTGGCTCTAAAGTGATCTGAAGATGAGAAAATCTCTTGCTAATGTAGTAAGCTTTGGTGAGAACTCATAGAGCGAAATTAGCACTTGAATGAGAATTTATATGAGCGAAATGAGTACTCGTTATTGAACGAAACTACTACTGAAAACAGAATAAATTGACGAATCCATGATGTGAAACCGAAGAACTTCTGCGGCCAACCTGGATAAGAAACATCGCATGGAGGACTTTTCTACTGATTTAAGTGTTAGTACTAACAGGAATGGAGTTGGAGAAGCATTGGGACGGTCAAGAAGTATGTCAACGCTTACCATTAAATATAGAGGCGCATGCCGTGACGGAGAACCAGGGTTCGAAAAGAGTAAGTCATGTAGAAAATTAAGCGTTATATTATATACAATGCACCACAAGCCGTTACAATGAAACGTTTTCTGTCTATTGATTTCCGAATTTACCTTGAAGTGAACTAGATTGTGTTGAAGTAGAGTGTTGGAAAAATAGGCTTACCTGTTTTGCTTACTGTTGTGTGACTCATCATATTTACATTGTAAAAACAAGAAGTTATAAGGATAAAAACAAAGATGTTTTGCTGTATTAATGATGGCAAGTGTGATTTTTTTTAAGTGCAACCCTGAATATATATATACCACTGATAACCTAAAATGAGATGGTAATGTAAATAAACTAATTCAACTTGATAAAGGATTGAGAGTCTTAAGCATTTTAAGATCATCACTAACATACTTTGCAAAAATGCAAGAAAGACTTGTTTGGTATGATTCGTCAGCTGGGCTATCCTACATGGTTTTGTTCATTATCAGCTGCAGAATCAAGGTGGATATTTCTGTTGAACACATTGAATAGACTTGTAGACAACAAAAACTATAATGATGATAAAATTGACAATGTCATGGCAACAAAATTCAGACCTTATTCAGAAGGACCCTGTTACTTTGAACACACAGACAGTGAGCAGCAGGATACCAGAACTACATTTGGTTTCAGTGCCATTTAATCCTGTACCCTTATGTTTAGTTATCAAATTTTTTAACAACAGTATGCTTGCCACCTGCCTTATAACTGATGCCTAGTGTAGTCAAATGATTGGCGTCATGTACTCACTGTATATTTATTTCAAAAAGCTACTCAGCTCCCTGGTCACTTTTATGTTGTGATTATAGATTATTAAAATTATCTTCGAGTTCATTCAATCACAACTCTGAAAAAACACCTCGTTAATTTTTAAATTATTTCTTTTTTCTCTGTTTTGTAAACATATCCACGAGTTCACCATAGTCCTACTTTGATTTTATTTTAGTGCTAGATACAGTTGACCCTCAAATAAAGGTTATTACATAAATTATTATTATTATATAATATTAATACTATTTAAAATCTCTCATTGGTTGCATCAGAAGGCATGATGCTCCAGAAGTTTGTTGTTCCGCACATGGCAAGTGGAATGTTTTTCTTCGCATCGATACAAGTGGAAAAAAACATTTTACCCTCTTTGAACACAAGCCATTTGAAATCGCTGAGCCATTGGTGGCAAAATGACTTGCAGACTTTAATTTCAGGGATCGATTCAGAACTTACTTCATTGGCTTTTCGCTTTCTATCATCTTCAAGATTTGAAAATTAACCGAAAACGTTTTTCTCTCTTTGTTATGCATTGTCTTGATGGATCATGATCAATCAATGCTGAATGTATGAAAAACAGTGGCATTGTTAAGATAAATATAATATGTGCACGGTTTATATGCTTTCAATTTAGAAATGTGCATATATTTCAAGCATGATATTTGTGCATCCAAAGGGACCCCTTCTTAGTATTTTAGGGGGTCCAAATGCAAATTATTGTGTCCCAGGATACAATGATGCGCTCTGGATGCAACACTGTTATTATTATTATTATTGTTGTTGTTGTTGTTGCAGTTGTTATTGTTGTTATTATTATTATTATTGTTAATTACATTATTTTCTTCTTTTATTTTGGATTCTTCATTATCAATGTATCTATAATTCTGAGTCTTACCTCTGGAATTCTAACATCTTCATGCTGCTCATTCTCAACTGTCTACAAGAAGTAGCCATAAAAAAATAAGCTGTCAAATTATAGTTTGTTTCACACCTACATCAAATATAGATCTATTGAATAAATCTGTTCTGTTGTATATGTTAATTGATTGTAGATCCCTGGTCCTTTAATTGAGCAGTATGCTTACTTCATCAGTAGAAAAAAAACATAAGCCATTGACATCAACATTAATTGACAGCTGAGAAGCAAAGCTCCAATATATATACAAAGTAATAAAATTGTCGCTACTTTTATCTAAAGGGTCGGCTAGAACAACAAGTTTGCTTCCAATTAATTATGGAAACTCACATTGCTATCTTGCTGTTTGTTATCATCTCTCCCATACTCGTCTGCTTCACTACTTGATTTATCCTGGGTTTCGTCGCGTATTTCCTGTGGTTTCTCATCGGCTTCTTGAGTGGGTTCACCCTGTATTATGGTATCATTTCCAGGAGGAACAACTTCGGCGCCACTTCTTTCTTCTTGTGCTTCAGTCCCTTCTCCTTGTGGTTCCGGTTCAGGTATGGGTGCCTCTATTACAATTGCTGCGTCCTCTGAATCTACCTGTGCAAAAATTTCCCAATTACCTATTTTATGTGCGATAAATTTTTGCCGCATCAATAAATGAGAGTATATAGTTGGTCCTAGGAAAGGGGAAATTTACTTCATGAGATCCAACACCGGCAGCTGGTACTATATACCGACTCTACACTGCCTGTACAGCTGATGTTAACTATGATGAGAAAATAGATTTGCGACAGAAATTGGACAGGATCTTTTCCTATTTCTGGTAGTGTTGATGCCCAACAGCTTTATACCTCATATTAACAAAACTGTCCACAAACTAACCTTGTGTTCTTGCGTTATGTCCGTCATCTTTTCCTTTCTAACCTGATTTGCCTTAGTTATTGCTTAGTAACAAGAAAAACTGCTTACCAGTAGCTTTTTACCAGGGAAGGTTGAGTAACCCTGGGCACAAACTTGTTAGCTGCACTTTGTGTCACCATGTTTCGGCGGGAATTTTGTAAACGGCTTGGCGCGCTAATTTCAACAACGAACGTTTCATCGGCAGTTTTTACTAACGCGCAAGGAACAAGGATCCCTAAAATGGCTTTGGTAACGATTCCAGGTTTGGAGGTGCACAGTATCTCAGATACTAGAGGTCAGATTCAGGTAAGTAGGGACCAAGATGGCGCATTTCTGTAAATTTTAGGTTGCTTTATTCAAAATAGCATGCACACATTTGTCAAATAATTATTTTGTGGACTCGTGATCATCATGGTTCTCCCCTTTCCTTCTCAAAGGTTATCTTTGGACCGATGTTTTCTGGAAAAACGTAAGTGTGTTAGTGGTTATGTTGCGTTTTCAAACAATTTCCCTTTGTGAAGAATATTTTAAATAGAACTGTTTAAGATCCTTGTACAGTCGAACTTCGCTATCTCGAACTTGGTTATCTCTAACTCCCTGGCCCGCTATCTCGAACTCAAACTCATTTCCCTTGGATTGTATTTTTCAGTCATTTACCATCGGTTATCTTGAACCCCCGCTATCTCGAACAATTTTTCGTTTCCCTTGAGAGTTGGAGATAGCGAGGTTCGACTGTATTGTCTTTGTTTACAGAACAGAACTTCTGAGGCGAATTAAACGATATCAGATAGCGAACTACTCCTGCATGGTCATTAAATATGAAAAAGATGACCGTTATGACTCAGATGGAGTTGCCACACACGACCGGTGAGTTTATATTTTGGTTGTAAACTTGAATAAACTCATGGCTTTTCGATTATGAGGTTACACATGAAAAACCGTGCTGCACCAACGAATATGGTTCTTGCACAAAATATAACACACTATAAAGAGCTTTGGCAAGATTTCCGCACAGGTCCCTACTTCAGTATGCATGCTGAAGTTGTCTTGTCTGGAGTAATGCACGTGCAAATATTTCTTGTGTTCGAAGAACCAAACAGTATAGTTAATACAGGATGCATAATGAAGTAGGGACCTTTGCGGAAATCTTACCAGAGCTTTTATCACGTACATGAACGATTAAGGGTAGAATGTTTATAGACCTTACCATCTGCATGTAACAGTGGAATTAATTTATTATGGAAAGGGACAAAGCATCATTTGGTGTCACAGGCTGTTGGATTCCCTTCCCTTTCCCTTGCTTGCAAATTACAGACTTGCCATTTGGGATTACAGTCAATTCTCTCGTAAGCAACCAACTTTGGTGCATGACAAAGTGGTTGCATACAGCAGGTGGTCACTTACCAGAGAGATGAACAATACAGGCTCAAACTGAATTGATTAATATAATTACATAACATAGTAAAAGGTTTGAACCCAGGAGTATTAGTAGTTCGTATAGCTTGATCGTCCGGGTGAGGGTAGTTGTGAAAAGAACTATTTTTGGTGACTGACGTTTCGACAACCTGAGCGGAAGTCATCTAAATAAGCTAAAATTAAGCAAATAGGCAATGTTTTCTCTACCTGAAACTAATTTTGCCATTTTATAAGCAACATGATTCAGGAAAGGTACAACACAGTTTAAAATGTGTCACTTGTTAATCAAACTTACCTGAAATTCCATTTTAACGGAACAAAACCTGGGAATCAAAATAAAGTATGTGACATTAGATTAGAGACTGGAATCTAATCAGCAAAGAGACCTCAGAGACCTTCCTTGCCAAGTCTTGCCTTTATGCATGGTTCAATTTTACTTGTTACCATCTCCCCAGGACAATCCCCCCCGGACAAGTGGGTGGGGAATTGCCCCTTTTGGCCTGCCCCGGGGTGGGGAATAGACTGCTCAAAAAAGCAAAAAATTGCAAATCCCTGGGTATGCCTGGAAGGTGGGGTGGAGTGGATGTTAACAGGTAAAATTGAACTATGCATTATACTAGATGGCTTAGATATCTGTTTAGACACTCTTAACTGGAGGACTTTAATTTGTCTTACATTTGATGCAACCACGTTATTTCCTGTATTTATACTAGTCGTCTTGGACGTCTTAAAATGCCCTCTAGTATAAATACGGCCATTTTCACCAATAGAACTCCAAATCTTCTTCATTTGCCTATCATGCAGCATTGATTTGCTCCTGTTGTATATCACATATCACTGTAACAATTTGCTAGTTTATCCACAGATCTTAGTACAGCCATCTTTTTGTTAAACAAAATGTAGTTATCTATTGGCTCTCCGGATCAGTGCTATTAAGAACTGAACTCTTGTGACATTCGGTGGTCCCTTACTGGATACAGCAAACATCTCTGGCCTAAAAAGTGGTTGTGGTCGCTTAAGAAATTTGAGTAGTGGTTGCTTACAAGAGTTTTTGAAACAGTATTTTACTGAGAAACAAAATGCTTATTTGCAAAGTGGTTGCTTATGGGAGGTAGTTGCTATTGTAAGAGTTAACTGTTTTTAATTTCCTATAAAGTCAAAGGGCTGTCATGCCAGCTATGTTAAGGCATGTAAAGAAAGTCTTATTTATCAAAATTGCTAGATAATTAGGGTGTGAAAAATTGGCATTGACTATACTGGTCACCTTCCCCTGGGTTGCAATTACTTCCCCCTTCTCCACCCCCGTTTTTTGTTTCCCTTCACCCAAGCCCTGTCCAGATAAACCTAGTTAGGTTTGATTGTAATTATATGAAAATCTTGCATACATGAACTGCAGAAGTGAAAGATTATTGCAGTTATGTGGGCAGAGACAAGACCTGAAAAAAAGTCACGCTTTAACTGGATTTGAACCCTTGAATGCAAGTATCTTTTGATTACCGTTATTAGGTCTAGTAAGTGTTACTGAATAACAATTTACCTTCCTTGTAGGCACAATATAAAGTGTATATGTTGTAGTTCAATTTTATCCTTGGTTCAAATGTTATTTTCCTTTGTTTCAAACTCATTATCATACATTGCCATACCAGAAAACAAAGGAAAATAAAATTTGAACCAAGGATAAAATTGAACTACAACATATACATTAAAGATAAGGGGGACATTTCAAACTTAAACTCCTTTCATTCTATTTTTTTAGACAAATTCTAAGAGCAACTGCCTGCTCTAGATTGACAGATTTGAAAAGAAAAGCTATGGATTACTCAGTCATAGGAGTTGATGAAGGACAGTTTGTAAGTGTTGGGTCAAATCAGCAATACTGGAGATGATAGAATGTTGCCACTAATTTTGGTGGCAGAGGTCATAAATTTCTTTATGACATAATTTTCATTGCTCTAATGTCTCATAGTTCCCAGATGTAGTTGAGTTCTCAGAAGAAATGGCTAGTCTTGGAAAAATTGTAATAGTTGCTGCTTTGGATGGAACGTTTCAAAGACAGGTTTGTAATGTCTTAATATTGAATAAAAAAAAGTGTAACAGACTTGTAATTGAGGAGAAAGTGCTGCCTTTTGTAATTACATCTGGAAATGGTTAGACTTTGTAGTCTTCTCCGATAAGGAGGATAAACCATAAGTCTTATCTCACCACACTTTTTCCTAATAATCTGTGGGACGTTAGAGAACCCACACACTGTTCGAAAAGAGTAGGGCATGTAGTTCCCTGTGTGGTGGTCTATCTCTACCTCTGGTTTCATTTGTCATTTGGGTAAGAGTTGCTGTAAAAGTGCCTTTGAATATATCCATATGGAAAATTGCACTACACAAAATTCATTATTGTCATTCTGGGATGTGGTTGTGGTTTAGTTCCTGGTTCTTTTTGTTCCAAACAGAGCACAGGGTTTTCAATAACTAGCAGGAGAATTGTGTAAAGTAACAGGAGAATATTCTGAAAGCGCTCCATGTTTAAATTTGAAACTAGCTCAGGCCATCTAATTTTGGCTGGAGAATTCTTTGTAGTAGCCGGAGAATTCTCCGATTTCTGATACCTAATGAACACCCTGAGAGCATAATTATTGTCTCTGTGTATTTGGGTGACTAAACACACATGATTTCAGTACAGATGCTATCTTTAGTGCTAGACAAGCTAAAGTTTTAACATCTCAAAGACCAGTTGTTATTCTTTTGTGGTTATGTTGCTCCTGTAACGGCTATTAATGCCCAATGGTTCTCATATAAGTTAATAACAATTAATCTTCCTTGCAACGTTTATTTTTCAGGCTATTTGAAATGTGCTGTGCTGTCAATAAAACTTGCATACCACGGCTTGCAGGAACCTGCAGCTTCCCTGAAATTTTTTAAGCAGATTCTATTTACACCTGCTTTTGCAGGGCCTGGTTGCCTATGATTTTTAATTATTCCCAGCTGTGGGGAATACCCTTTCTGCATTGCCATTGATTGACTATTGTGAAACATTGGTTGCGATTTTTCCCCTGTTAGAGCATATGCTCTATTTTGCAGGGGTTTGGAGGAGTCCTTAATCTTGTACCATTGGCAGAAAGTGTAGTGAAGCTAAATGCAGTATGCATGAACTGCTTCAAAGATGCAGCATTTACAAAACGATTGGGACATGAAAAACAGGTAAGAGAATTATGGAAAACATATGTTAGTCACTTCCTGTAGATAAACCATGAGAAGAAAGTAATAGGACGTTACTCCCCCGAACCTCTAAAGCTACCTGTATGTATTGCATGTGGTTCTTTAAGGTGTGGGGAGATGCTGTGTCCAATGCCTTTGTGGGGTGTATCAGTGGTATTTATTGTAAACACAAAGGTTTAGGATTGGCTGTAGGGATAGTTTGGTGTTTTTTTGCCAGACAGTTTGTGTTAGTACGATTCCTTAGTTTTCAGGTGAAATTTAAGTGATGGAAACACTTGGTGACAGCCACATACTATAATCATCACTGCATGTAACTAAGGTCACTCCCTAGCACATCTAATTTGTCAAGTTCCATAACATAATTGAATTTTATTTAATAAGCTGTTTCATGTGCTACTGATATAATGTGTTTATTACAACTTAGAAGTAATGTGCTGTTTTCTTGTTTATGTAGGTTGAAGTGATAGGGGGTGCTGATAAATACATGGCTGTTTGTAGAGAGTGTTACCACTTTTCATCTGTACATCAAGTACTGGATGGTGCTCCAATCAAGAATCATTACCATTAGATTGATTATATTTGATATGAATAAGTTTTAATTATCTGCTTCTCTTTTAGTGGCCAAAGTGAATATTGTAGCTCAAAAATATTGTTAAGAGTATGTTAGCTATTCAGAACTTTATGAAAAAAAAAAAAAAACAAACTTTTGACAAATTATTTCTGGTCCAAAGAATGTACATAAACTGCAGACTGGGCAACCAGTGTTGCCAATAGTTCATTTTAGTGACAAACCCAATCCCCAGGGTAACTTGTAAAAATGTTTTTGAAAGATTGGACCATTTTTTTTTTAATAGCCTGTTTTGAAAAATTTCAAACTAGAGCTAAAAGTGAGTTATAGCATTTACATGTACAAAGTGCAAGGAATAAAGGACAGTATTCTGATAACATCATTATCTTTAAGTTACTTTGCTGCGGTAGTTGGATCCTGCAGTCCTTCTTTTCCTTGACAGTGAGTTCTCACCTGGACTCTTGTTGATAGACAGTTTTATACTGTTCTTTCCTTTATCCCATAACATAGTTTATTACTTGAAAAATAGACTACACGTGCTACTGATTACTTCAGTCCTGATTTTACTTTTATATAAGAAATAAATGAAAGGTTTAATATGCATTAAAATTGTTTATTTGTCATTTCTCGTTTAGTCAGCACACATTGCAATGCATGCACTTATGCGAAAAGTATGAAGTGCATCTTTCTTGTGTTAACTTTGCAAGTTCAAATTATGTTTCCTTTAGCTGAGAACCTAAGTAAATCACACACTGGTGTATGCTTGTGTTTGAAATCATCAAGTTATTTCTTCAGTATTCCCCGTTAGTTTTAATGACAGCCTCATTTAATACTTGGCTTAATATTGCTTTAGCTCCAAGCACCATCAACATTATTTTTCTTGGTCGGTTTAATAAACGGCATTACACTCCTAAGCATTGTGGGCAATGTTTTTCAGTTATAGTGTGTGTGGATGCTCCATGATCTTTTTAAAACCTGATATTTTACAAGCTACTTGAATGATTAATGACAGGGTCAAGAAATGTTTGATGCACGAAAACCATGGATTTAAGTTTAAGCCACTTTACAGTCACATTGTTCTGCAGTTGTACAAAAGATTACAGGAGAAGCAAACAGTACATGTATACTACAGTACTGATATGGTACCTGAAAATATGGCCATAGAATGTTTAAGCCATGTTAATTTAATGTACTGTTTTCATACTCTATACAAATGCAGCATTTAAATACAAGCCACCAAGTAGTGAATTGGTTTGTCTTTCCTAGTCACTGCATGCTTTCACTGATAGATCAACTACACAGTTTCTTGGAATGGAAAGTTTGGCAGAAATAAAAATGCTTCCCCAATATCAGTACCACCTCTTGAACTTATAACCCAATCAACTCTGATCTGGACTTGGGGCACTGAAAAAAAGAGATTTCAATCCAAAATAATCAATAAATGACACGGCCTAAGATTTGAATTACCTGTATCAATGTTTTTGTCTTGATGCATTGCATATTTCCCATGTTCACAGAAAATACAGTTAGTTCAAAAGATACTGTTAATTTTCATCAACCACAAAAAACCTTTATGAAGAAATCTGAAATTACTGTGAGACCTCTATTAAGTGGCCACATATTAAGAGGCCACCCTCCATTAGACAGCCACTTTCTCAAGTCCCAAATTATTTGCCACTAAAATGCTGTATTAAATACCTCTATTCAACAGCCACCTTTAGTTGTTGCAAGGTCATTATTTGTTGCATTTTTTACCTCTGTTAAGCAGCCATTAAATTATTTTTGAGTGAAATGCTGACAGGAAGATGCCAATAAGAATAGCTGATAACTGAAAACAACAAGTAATTTAATCTCCATACTAATAACTGGCTGAAAAATGTATACACTTAGAAATCTTTCACAAATCAAAGGCTTTGAACTACAATAAATTTTGCACAGACTGTTGATGTGAAAAAAAGGTCTAGGCTTTGTTTCATGGATATATTTAAATGTATTTTCATGTATTTAACTCTCCAAAAAGTATTTTGCTATATAGAGACAATAAATCATTTGAATTTTGCGGGTGGGGGGCAGGGGGTGGGGTTGAAAGATTTTGAAAAAAATTCTTGCAGCCTCCCAAGCAAAGAAAAAAAAATCCATGTATGGCCAGGTCAGAGGAAAATAAAATCATGCATGCATTGTGCAGGCAAAAAAAGTGGTTACAACCTTTGTGCTGGTCCCAAGCCTTGCATACCTGGAGTGCAAGGAAATCCTTCACACTGCTGTTATGTTTGAAACCTTTGACTTCAACAATTATTGTGGATTTAACATTGTCTGTTAGTGCTGCAATTCATAAACTGCACCATAGTAAATATTTTACAAAGAAGAAACCACTATGAAATGCAGGATGCTTTTTATTTAATTGAGGTGTGTCCCTCTCCCGAATGAAGTGAAAAAAAATCCTGCAGAGGATAATCTCCCCCCCAAAAATTATTGCTCTGCTAAGTTTCGACTGAAAAAAAATATCTGTCCTGTTAGTTAGTTGGGAAAAATGTTCTTGCCACTAAGAATTATTCCAACCCCCCATCCCCCCTCAAAAGTCAAACGGTTCGCCCCTAAGCAGCAACTGAGGGTGGCCACTTAATAGAGGTCGCCCTGCACATATATTTTGAATTTCATGTCACATAATAAAACATAATATTCATGTACATGATATTAAACAATTAGATTATGAGCTCGAGATTTCTATGCGTGATAGTTGACTCGGGCTGCGCCCTTGTCAACTATAACGCGATAGAAATCTCGAGCTCATAATCTAAATGTTTTAGTATAAATCTACTAGTGCTTCAAAACTTTGTCTTTTCTGGAACAGCCTCGACCAGTAAACTGTCCAAATCTTCTTCACGGACACTTCGAAAACGTGAAGAAGCGGCCGCCATTACGCTACTCACTATCTATCACAGAATAGATAGTGGGTAGCGTAGCCAATCAGAGCACAGCATTTGTGATAGAACGCTAGTAGATTTATACTAAATAGGTATAGATAGATATTGGTTGTGGGAAAATCAAAATTTAAAAGAGTTCACTAATGTGAAAGACTTGGATGGAATTTATTCCTGATATACACGAGATCATTTGTAAACTGAAATCTTATATGTAATTATAACTTAAATCAAAGCTACTCTTCTTTGTTCTCCCCCGCTCTTAATTCTAGTAGTTGTAAAGTACCATTTACTACATTACTCTCTTATAATTTATTATGTGCACCAATGTCTGATATAGTTTAGACTACTTATGTATTTACTGGCCTGCCTAAATTAGTCTTTCCTACCTGCAGGCCAGACAAGATGTATTTTGAATTTACAAGAAAACAAAAATAAAGATTATTGTTATTTATGATACATACCTTGTTGGCATAATGACCTTTGTCTCCACACTAAAGAAAATGAAATTTAAATCTGATAAGAACTTATTTTGTGAGTATTCAGTAACGCTAAAATTTTAACACGCCAATAGAATCACAACTGATAATGACACTGATCTAGGGAATGGAAAGTTAAGGTATCATAGACTAAACATCAAAGCATAATATCAAAACTATTTACCTTGTAACATGTAACAGTTTCTAGTGGCCTTCTCATAATTGGTCTCTCATCTGAGTTTGTCGTAAGTGGGACAATATTTACATTAGCTTGATTGCCCAGATTCTGAAAACAAAGTGAGAGAGGAATGCAGCTAACCAGATAAAGTAATGTCACTATAGTAATGTGTGCTAAAAGGCAACAGTTATGCTGCTTGAGGCAGCTGCTTACAGAACAAATGGGAAGGTCTTCAACAAGATGCACTAATGTGAAAGAACTGCAAATCTCCCATGGGGAGTAACAATGCTCTGAGGTGGTTCATGTATCACAAAGTTAGAAAGGTTATGTTGGCTTCATGGCTCATGACAAGAATAGAAGGACCTAAGTAAACAGAACCAAGGCAGCTCATAGATACAGTATTTCTTTCACATTTACTACATAAACTGGAAACCCTACCTTAAAGTTTTCTTTATGAGGATTCGCAGGGCAGCTAGACGCTTTGTGACCTTGTTGATTACAATAATGGCACACAATATTAAGTGTTTTCTTCTCTCCTCCTTCATCTTTTACTGGAAGTTCAAATCTGGGACTAAAACAAAGGGACAAGGGGAATACGTGTACCCTAATTCATTTTACTTATAACAAACAACTTGGAAGTGGCTATACAATGAAAAATCTGTTTGCATACTGTACAAGCAATGTGAGCTGACAGCACTACTAATTATCTTTAGCGAAGCCCAATATTTAATCCCAAACCAACAGTCATTATTTATCATAATGTTAGCAAACATTCCAACTTACTTTCAGGCAATACAGTAAAGACAAATTCATTATGTTTGAGCTCTAATATGTGGATTTATTATCTCTCTCAGTTAGTACATGTGCAGGCCATACTTCAATGTACAACCCGCTTAATTCAAAAGTTTGTTTTGGTCACCAAAATGTCTACAGAGATATGATAAATTTCTTACAAACCTTGTTTTCTTGGTCTGTACAGTGGATTTATGGCCCAAGCACTTCATAAATCAAAGCAGAAAAAACTTGATCCGTGACTTACAGTACGGACCTCGACCTCAGTTAGTAAGAGGTATACATGTATATATAGGAAATCCCAGGGAGAATGCATTAAAACAGGTTAAATAGTATCATAGTTAGTAACTAACTATGATAGTACTTTAATTCCTTCTATCTCTGTGCTCTCCCAACCACCAGTGGTCCCTTTTGTAGTTATTAGTATCACTCAACTACTGGACTAATGCAAATGCCGTTTCTGTCCGACTAGTTGGGTGATACTAAACAATTAGACCCTTAGTCCTCAAGGGGCATGGGTCAACAGTCATTTCGGCTGTGCCTCATGGGCTATTGACCTGTAGCCCTTCTGGGCTATGGGTCTAATTGTTAATTAGCTAAGCAGGATCAATGGAAAGAGACCTCTGCTAGCCCAGACTCATGGGGCTGTCTAAGACAATTGCTTGACTATAGCTGCATGTACCTACAGGTATTCCCATTCTTGTTTTTATTACTGGTTATCTTGACATGTAAAAGGGGAAATTGAATCTAAAAGGGTAAATGTACAAGAGTTAATCAATAAATCCAAAATCACTTGAGCCATTTTGTAAAACTGCTGTTAAAACAACAGCTACTCTTTACTAGACACAAGAACTTACTGCATGTGTTTACAGTTTCTTCCCTCTGGGCAAAACCCACACAGGTAGTTGAGACAAATAACTCTTCGAACATGACGATGTCTGCAACTTGGTCCTGGAAAAAAAAAGTAAAAAAAAAAAAAACAGAATTTAATGAGGAGTACAAGTGTGTTAGAAAGTGTAACAAGCAAGCTGAAACCAGTTTCAGTGATCATGCACAAAAAAAAATTAGAATGAAATGGAAAATTAAAGATGTTATTAACGATACTAATAATTCTTGTTGTGAATGGTTTGGAGCCTTAGTAGTCTTTTGTTGGGTTCCAACATCCAGGTGTAGACTGTTCTCGAAAGAACTATTGCTATTGACAAATGTCAGGTTTCGACAAACAGGGATGCTTGAACTGTGTAGAAGCAGGGATTTGAAAGGCATACCATGTTTGCAGAATCCTCTGTCATACCATGGGCAATCCTTAATTTTGGACTCTGGGTCAATATGAAGATACTGACATTCTTTATTGCTGCATTCCCCTTGAACAAACATAAAGCAGTTTATCAGATCGTCGTGTTGAACCTTCTTGTTTTTATTAATTTCCTTAGTGCAACACAAAAATATTGTTAGAACATGGCTCAAACATGCAGGCTTGTTTTCCTTGCACTTGTAACAAAAGTTTCTTCAGTCATTGGCCCTGGCTTGTGCTTATGTTGTTATTAACACTACTGTCCTCACTACTTGTTCTAATAGTTACCTGGCTGCTTACTCTTTTTATTGCTAGTGGGCTGGCCTCGAATGGAGTACAATGGGGCCAAAATAATCTTATACAGAGAATGTAGTGTTGCCAACTGCTACCTGGTTGAATGTACAAAGGTTTTTGGAAGTTGGGTGGGGACAATAAGTATTACAACGTGGCAGAGTGTTAACTTACCAAACTTGGAATAAAAATAACACTCGGGCATCTTTGTCATGTCATATTCATGGAGGAATTCACACTGATCTCCCTTCTTGCAGAGACCTCTCAACCAGTGTTTGCAGACAACTGTCTTCTCTCCTTTGGTATGCCTGAAGGGACAGAGTGCCCCACGGTTACAAATGTTCTTCATAAAATACTCACATACCGCTGCACCAGATTCTACGGGAGAGAACGGCACAAACACCAAAAAGGCAAACAGGTCTTGTCATTTTTATATTCTATAAAAGGTAAGGATATCTTAAATGGTGGAGAGACGGATGGTCATGTAGTGAATCAGTGATCTGGTAATCGCGATGTGTTCGTGGAGAATGACTGCATTTCAAGGATCACTTTTTGTCATTCTTCTCTTGGTACAAAACAATGCTACGATAATGTAGGGCACTTAAGGCTTTGACGTCGCCCCATGTACATGTAAGATTGCCATTGACAAAAACACAGATACACGTGACCAGGATGATGTAGTGCCGGTTGATTCAGCGGACCTAAAACAAGCATGTATGTATTTGTGCACACAACACATGGTTTTTGAATGGTACTGTCCATCCCAGGGAATGGAAGCGGTTGTACTCCTACTTGGTTATGCAACTGCGCCTCTATCTCGAACTTGAGATCCGCTACATTTGCCACGATTTCTTCCATCCCTGATTTTTAACCTGGTTTTACGGTAATACTCGGCAAGGTGATACTTTATCGAAGATTCTTCTCTCACGGACCACACAAAACAAGCGAACTACAACGTACCCTCTTTCAAAGGACAGTCTCAACTAGGCATATACGTCATGTAACAGTCCTTGTTAGTCCCTGGCGATAACCCAAGTGGTATCCGGTCGAGCAACGCCCAAGTCGATTTGCCCCCAAACTAACAGTCGATTAGGCTTCAAATACCATATAATTCGTAAGTTATGTACTAGATTTAGCTCTCGCGGAGTGCCAACAGAGGAAAATTACCGTGCACAGAATTATTAGTGCCATATAGTGTTAGCTACCAGCAGATTATTACCTCCGCCAAGGAGGTTATGTTTTCACGCCTGTCTGTTTTTTTTTTGTGTCTGTTAATCGTTTTACGCAAAAACCAATCAACGGATTTGCACCAAATTTGGTGGAATGGTCGCAAATATACCCAGGATCAATCGATTGCTATTTGGGATTTATCCGGATTAAACTCCGGATCTCAGATCCAGATGAGTGTAATATCAGGTGTACATATGTGGCGGGGCGCAGGTATGCGCTCTACCGAGTGCCCTTCTAGTTTTTAGAATGTTTCGCAACCCTAACCTGTTTATAATTGTGGTTGAAGGACAGTCCCTACGAACTAGACCTATACTAACCCTACCAGTGTTTTCGAAAAGCCTGAGAAAAGGAGCGTGCACGGTGGTATGGAGGCGTGTAATTAAATTAGATTTGCTCGTGGCGCGTGCAGGTGGGAATGCTTTGCGTGTTCACGGATGCGTAAGCAGATTCTGTGGAGACAAGGCTAGCATCATGAAGCTAGATTTGTCGTCAATACGACAGCGCTCCCAAAAGAACTTTGGGAGTGCAGCGCGGTAATAGCGGGCCAGTCGAATAGAAAAGGTAAAAGGAAACTGGGCCGTATTGCAGCGTGTCGATCCACAGAAGAGATGAAATGAGGATAACTGTTGAACAGACAAGAAGCCTTGGCAAAATTAGTTTAAGAATTGGGTGTTTTGAAGTGCAAAAAGGGTCTAGGGGTGGGTTTGACGGAGCCAAGGCATGGCTGTTGAAGAGTTAACTTAAAAAGAATGTTTATAGGAGCTTGTGCTGTCCCACACAAAAGTAGTTTTCATTACCCATGATGCATCGGTGTACTAGCTCATTCAGGATTCTCTAGGTTTGAAATGTAGCGAAGCGGTATAACAGTCCCGAGGGTTTTGTTTATTGATTTTAGCGAAGAATGGTCGGCCGACCAACGGTAGATGTTTCATTTGAAGAGAACAAATCAAATTTCAATTTCAGGACTCGTACACGAACATGAAACCTACCGCACGTGTAGGCGCACGTTGGAATGCAAGGTGGTAGCGAAAGTTTAGCGAGTTTATTACTATAAATTGATTTCTTCAAGCCGGGCCTTGGAAAATGAATCAAGGGTTAGACAAGGAAAATATGGTCTGAGGAAATGTGTATTTGTTCGTATTCAGAACTTGGAGCGAGCAACAAATGCACGTAAATCTCAGCATACGTGGATGTGATGTTATTTCTGTTCAACCCAGTCATTCCATTTATATCAGGAACAATGTTAACTATATGATTAGATGACAATTTACAAAATCTCCCTATAGATGTTTTTGAGACATTATGGACAGTACAAAAAAGTGCGATTTTATTTGTGGAGTGATGTATTGACATCGATCCCTGTAGCAATTTGGATAAATTAATAGACTGTATTAATTCATTAATCTTGAAAATAAACTTTGTATGTTTATGGGTGATTTAAATATTGACCGACCTCTTAAAAATTGGTACTCACACCGATTCAGAATCATTTGGGCTGATGCCTCCAATTTTTAAACCAACACGATTAATCACTGACCACTCAGTTTCCAAAAATTGTAATGAATTTTCATATGTAGCATCAGGCACAAAACTCTACAAGAGAGATTATTGTAAGTTCAGTGAGAGTGCATTACATTTACTTGATGATATTAGCTCAGGTACTTCTTCAAGGTGACACAGATCCGTGGAGGAGATTTGATTCATTTTATAAGGAATGAACGCGAATTATAGACATTAGCACATTACTATGAAGCAACTTTGTAGAAGAGAACTAAAATATTACTCCAAGGTATGGATAACTACTGTACGAGAACAATCAATACTTCAATTTTTGTTGGAAGAATGCATAATATAAAAAATATCTTGAGACAAAAATTATCTACGTAGTATATTTGTCAATTGAAATATTATAGAAACATTATTAATCATTTACTAAAAGCTGGTTACGGTAAATGCTGTAACATCTGATTTTGTCACAGTCCCGTACAAGTGGTATTCCTCGAGGATCAGACGCCTTAGGACAGTGTAGAAAACTGTATACTTTGGTGAAAGGTACAAAGAAAGATTAAACGGTGCATGTCTCGAATGTAAACGTCAGTAAACAATAAAATGGCAAGTAAACTTATCTCAAAAAAGTGTAAAATAGTAATAATTAACCAAAGGCCATCAATTTAAAAGCATAAAATTCAAAACTTTGTTTAATAGAATAAAATTGATACAAATGAACCCTAAAATCAATCAACCTAAACAGAATGACGTTAACCTTTCTCGCAAGTACCTTAAGGGTCAATGGCTAACAATAACCCCAAGCGCCAACACTAACCCTACGACTAACCCTAAGACTAACCCTAACACTAACCCTAAGACTAACCCTAAGACTAACCCTAAGACTAACCCTAAGACTAACCCTAACACTAACCCTAAGACTAACCCTAAGACTAACCCTAAGACTAACCCTAAGACTAACCCTAACACTAACCCTAACACTAACCCTAAGAGTAACCCTAACACTAACCCTAAGACTAACCCTAAGACTAACCCTAAGACTAACCCTAACCCTAACCCTAACCCTAACCCTAGTCTTAGGTTTAGTGTTAGGGTTAGTCTTAGGGTTAGTGTTAGGGTTAGTCTTAGGGTTAGGGTTAGGGTTAGGGTTAGGGTTAGGGTTAGGGTTAGGGTTAGGGTTAGGGTTAGGGTTAGGGTTAGGGTTAGGGTTAGGGTTAGGGTTAGGGTTAGGGTTAGGGTTAGGGTTAGGGTTAGGGTTAGGGTTAGGGTTAGGGTTAGGGTTAGGGTTAGGGTTAGGGTTAGGGTTAGGGTTAGGGTTAGGGTTAGGGTTAGGGTTAGGGTTAGGGTTAGGGTTAGGGTTAGGGTTAGGGTTAGGGTTAGGGTTAGGGTTAGGGTTAGGGTTAGGGTTAGGGTTAGGGTTAGGGTTAGGGTTAGGGTTAGGGTTAGGGTTAGGGTTAGGGTTAGGGTTAGGGTTAGGGTTAGGGTTAGGGTTAGGGTTAGGGTTAGGGTTAGGGTTAGGGTTAGGGTTAGGGTTAGGGTTAGGGTTAGGGTTAGGGTTAGGGTTAGGGTTAGGGTTAGGGTTAGGGTTAGGGTTAGGGTTAGGGTTAGGGTTAGGGTTAGGGTTAGGGTTAGGGTTAGGGTTAGGGTTAGGGTTAGGGTTAGGGTTAGGGTTAGGGTTAGGGTTAGGGTTAGGGTTAGGGTTAGGGTTAGGGTTAGGGTTAGGGTTAGGGTTAGGGTTAGGGTTAGGGTTAGGGTTAGGGTTAGGGTTAGGGTTAGGGTTAGGGTTAGGGTTAGGGTTAGGGTTAGGGTTAGGGTTAGGGTTAGGGTTAGGGTTAGGGTTAGGGTTAGGGTTAGGGTTAGGGTTAGGGTTAGGGTTAGGGTTAGGGTTAGGGTTAGGGTTAGGGTTAGGGTTAGGGTTAGGGTTAGGGTTAGGGTTAGGGTTAGGGTTAGGGTTAGGGTTAGGGTTAGGGTTAGGGTTAGGGTTAGGGTTAGGGTTAGGGTTAGGGTTAGGGTTAGGGTTAGGGTTAGGGTTAGGGTTAGGGTTAGGGTTAGGGTTAGGGTTAGGGTTAGGGTTAGGGTTAGGGTTAGGGTTAGGGTTAGGGTTAGGGTTAGGGTTAGGGTTAGGGTTAGGGTTAGGGTTAGGGTTAGGGTTAGGGTTAGGGTTAGGGTTAGGGTTAGGGTTAGGGTTAGGGTTAGGGTTAGGGTTAGGGTTAGGGTTAGGGTTAGGGTTAGGGTTAGGGTTAGGGTTAGGGTTAGGGTTAGGGTTAGGGTTAGGGTTAGGGTTAGGGTTAGGGTTAGGGTTAGGGTTAGGGTTAGGGTTAGGGTTAGGGTTAGGGTTAGGGTTAGGGTTAGGGTTAGGGTTAGGGTTAGGGTTAGGGTTAGGGTTAGGGTTAGGGTTAGGGTTAGGGTTAGGGTTAGGGTTAGGGTTAGGGTTAGGGTTAGGGTTAGGGTTAGGGTTAGGGTTAGGGTTAGGGTTAGGGTTAGGGTTAGGGTTAGGGTTAGGGTTAGGGTTAGGGTTAGGGTTAGGGTTAGGGTTAGGGTTAGGGTTAGGGTTAGGGTTAGGGTTAGGGTTAGGGTTAGGGTTAGGGTTAGGGTTAGGGTTAGGGTTAGGGTTAGGGTTAGGGTTAGGGTTAGGGTTAGGGTTAGGGTTAGGGTTAGGGTTAGGGTTAGGGTTAGGGTTAGGGTTAGGGTTAGGGTTAGGGTTAGGGTTAGGGTTAGGGTTAGGGTTAGGGTTAGGGTTAGGGTTAGGGTTAGGGTTAGGGTTAGGGTTAGGGTTAGGGTTAGGGTTAGGGTTAGGGTTAGGGTTAGGGTTAGGGTTAGGGTTAGGGTTAGGGTTAGGGTTAGGGTTAGGGTTAGGGTTAGGGTTAGGGTTAGGGTTAGGGTTAGGGTTAGGGTTAGGGTTAGGGTTAGGGTTAGGGTTAGGGTTAGGGTTAGGGTTAGGGTTAGGGTTAGGGTTAGGGTTAGGGTTAGGGTTAGGGTTAGGGTTAGGGTTAGGGTTAGGGTTAGGGTTAGGGTTAGGGTTAGGGTTAGGGTTAGGGTTAGGGTTAGGGTTAGGGTTAGGGTTAGGGTTAGGGTTAGGGTTAGGGTTAGGGTTAGGGTTAGGGTTAGGGTTAGGGTTAGGGTTAGGGTTAGGGTTAGGGTTAGGGTTAGGGTTAGGGTTAGGGTTAGGGTTAGGGTTAGGGTTAGGGTTAGGGTTAGGGTTAGGGTTAGGGTTAGGGTTAGGGTTAGGGTTAGGGTTAGGGTTAGGGTTAGGGTTAGGGTTAGGGTTAGGGTTAGGGTTAGGGTTAGGGTTAGGGTTAGGGTTAGGGTTAGGGTTAGGGTTAGGGTTAGGGTTAGGGTTAGGGTTAGGGTTAGGGTTAGGGTTAGGGTTAGGGTTAGGGTTAGGGTTAGGGTTAGGGTTAGGGTTAGGGTTAGGGTTAGGGTTAGGGTTAGGGTTAGGGTTAGGGTTAGGGTTAGGGTTAGGGTTAGGGTTAGGGTTAGGGTTAGGGTTAGGGTTAGGGTTAGGGTTAGGGTTAGGGTTAGGGTTAGGGTTAGGGTTAGGGTTAGGGTTAGGGTTAGGGTTAGGGTTAGGGTTAGGGTTAGGGTTAGGGTTAGGGTTAGGGTTAGGGTTAGGGTTAGGGTTAGGGTTAGGGTTAGGGTTAGGGTTAGGGTTAGGGTTAGGGTTAGGGTTAGGGTTAGGGTTAGGGTTAGGGTTAGGGTTAGGGTTAGGGTTAGGGTTAGGGTTAGGGTTAGGGTTAGGGTTAGGGTTAGGGTTAGGGTTAGGGTTAGGGTTAGGGTTAGGGTTAGGGTTAGGGTTAGGGTTAGGGTTAGGGTTAGGGTTAGGGTTAGGGTTAGGGTTAGGGTTAGGGTTAGGGTTAGGGTTAGGGTTAGGGTTAGGGTTAGGGTTAGGGTTAGGGTTAGGGTTAGGGTTAGGGTTAGGGTTAGGGTTAGGGTTAGGGTTAGGGTTAGGGTTAGGGTTAGGGTTAGGGTTAGGGTTAGGGTTAGGGTTAGGGTTAGGGTTAGGGTTAGGGTTAGGGTTAGGGTTAGGGTTAGGGTTAGGGTTAGGGTTAGGGTTAGGGTTAGGGTTAGGGTTAGGGTTAGGGTTAGGGTTAGGGTTAGGGTTAGGGTTAGGGTTAGGGTTAGGGTTAGGGTTAGGGTTAGGGTTAGGGTTAGGGTTAGGGTTAGGGTTAGGGTTAGGGTTAGGGTTAGGGTTAGGGTTAGGGTTAGGGTTAGGGTTAGGGTTAGGGTTAGGGTTAGGGTTAGGGTTAGGGTTAGGGTTAGGGTTAGGGTTAGGGTTAGGGTTAGGGTTAGGGTTAGGGTTAGGGTTAGGGTTAGGGTTAGGGTTAGGGTTAGGGTTAGGGTTAGGGTTAGGGTTAGGGTTAGGGTTAGGGTTAGGGTTAGGGTTAGGGTTAGGGTTAGGGTTAGGGTTAGGGTTAGGGTTAGGGTTAGGGTTAGGGTTAGGGTTAGGGTTAGGGTTAGGGTTAGGGTTAGGGTTAGGGTTAGGGTTAGGGTTAGGGTTAGGGTTAGGGTTAGGGTTAGGGTTAGGGTTAGGGTTAGGGTTAGGGTTAGGGTTAGGGTTAGGGTTAGGGTTAGGGTTAGGGTTAGGGTTAGGGTTAGGGTTAGGGTTAGGGTTAGGGTTAGGGTTAGGGTTAGGGTTAGGGTTAGGGTTAGGGTTAGGGTTAGGGTTAGGGTTAGGGTTAGGGTTAGGGTTAGGGTTAGGGTTAGGGTTAGGGTTAGGGTTAGGGTTAGGGTTAGGGTTAGGGTTAGGGTTAGGGTTAGGGTTAGGGTTAGGGTTAGGGTTAGGGTTAGGGTTAGGGTTAGGGTTAGGGTTAGGGTTAGGGTTAGGGTTAGGGTTAGGGTTAGGGTTAGGGTTAGGGTTAGGGTTAGGGTTAGGGTTAGGGTTAGGGTTAGGGTTAGGGTTAGGGTTAGGGTTAGGGTTAGGGTTAGGGTTAGGGTTAGGGTTAGGGTTAGGGTTAGGGTTAGGGTTAGGGTTAGGGTTAGGGTTAGGGTTAGGGTTAGGGTTAGGGTTAGGGTTAGGGTTAGGGTTAGGGTTAGGGTTAGGGTTAGGGTTAGGGTTAGGGTTAGGGTTAGGGTTAGGGTTAGGGTTAGGGTTAGGGTTAGGGTTAGGGTTAGGGTTAGGGTTAGGGTTAGGGTTAGGGTTAGGGTTAGGGTTAGGGTTAGGGTTAGGGTTAGGGTTAGGGTTAGGGTTAGGGTTAGGGTTAGGGTTAGGGTTAGGGTTAGGGTTAGGGTTAGGGTTAGGGTTAGGGTTAGGGTTAGGGTTAGGGTTAGGGTTAGGGTTAGGGTTAGGGTTAGGGTTAGGGTTAGGGTTAGGGTTAGGGTTAGGGTTAGGGTTAGGGTTAGGGTTAGGGTTAGGGTTAGGGTTAGGGTTAGGGTTAGGGTTAGGGTTAGGGTTAGGGTTAGGGTTAGGGTTAGGGTTAGGGTTAGGGTTAGGGTTAGGGTTAGGGTTAGGGTTAGGGTTAGGGTTAGGGTTAGGGTTAGGGTTAGGGTTAGGGTTAGGGTTAGGGTTAGGGTTAGGGTTAGGGTTAGGGTTAGGGTTAGGGTTAGGGTTAGGGTTAGGGTTAGGGTTAGGGTTAGGGTTAGGGTTAGGGTTAGGGTTAGGGTTAGGGTTAGGGTTAGGGTTAGGGTTAGGGTTAGGGTTAGGGTTAGGGTTAGGGTTAGGGTTAGGGTTAGGGTTAGGGTTAGGGTTAGGGTTAGGGTTAGGGTTAGGGTTAGGGTTAGGGTTAGGGTTAGGGTTAGGGTTAGGGTTAGGGTTAGGGTTAGGGTTAGGGTTAGGGTTAGGGTTAGGGTTAGGGTTAGGGTTAGGGTTAGGGTTAGGGTTAGGGTTAGGGTTAGGGTTAGGGTTAGGGTTAGGGTTAGGGTTAGGGTTAGGGTTAGGGTTAGGGTTAGGGTTAGGGTTAGGGTTAGGGTTAGGGTTAGGGTTAGGGTTAGGGTTAGGGTTAGGGTTAGGGTTAGGGTTAGGGTTAGGGTTAGGGTTAGGGTTAGGGTTAGGGTTAGGGTTAGGGTTAGGGTTAGGGTTAGGGTTAGGGTTAGGGTTAGGGTTAGGGTTAGGGTTAGGGTTAGGGTTAGGGTTAGGGTTAGGGTTAGGGTTAGGGTTAGGGTTAGGGTTAGGGTTAGGGTTAGGGTTAGGGTTAGGGTTAGGGTTAGGGTTAGGGTTAGGGTTAGGGTTAGGGTTAGGGTTAGGGTTAGGGTTAGGGTTAGGGTTAGGGTTAGGGTTAGGGTTAGGGTTAGGGTTAGGGTTAGGGTTAGGGTTAGGGTTAGGGTTAGGGTTAGGGTTAGGGTTAGGGTTAGGGTTAGGGTTAGGGTTAGGGTTAGGGTTAGGGTTAGGGTTAGGGTTAGGGTTAGGGTTAGGGTTAGGGTTAGGGTTAGGGTTAGGGTTAGGGTTAGGGTTAGGGTTAGGGTTAGGGTTAGGGTTAGGGTTAGGGTTAGGGTTAGGGTTAGGGTTAGGGTTAGGGTTAGGGTTAGGGTTAGGGTTAGGGTTAGGGTTAGGGTTAGGGTTAGGGTTAGGGTTAGGGTTAGGGTTAGGGTTAGGGTTAGGGTTAGGGTTAGGGTTAGGGTTAGGGTTAGGGTTAGGGTTAGGGTTAGGGTTAGGGTTAGGGTTAGGGTTAGGGTTAGGGTTAGGGTTAGGGTTAGGGTTAGGGTTAGGGTTAGGGTTAGGGTTAGGGTTAGGGTTAGGGTTAGGGTTAGGGTTAGGGTTAGGGTTAGGGTTAGGGTTAGGGTTAGGGTTAGGGTTAGGGTTAGGGTTAGGGTTAGGGTTAGGGTTAGGGTTAGGGTTAGGGTTAGGGTTAGGGTTAGGGTTAGGGTTAGGGTTAGGGTTAGGGTTAGGGTTAGGGTTAGGGTTAGGGTTAGGGTTAGGGTTAGGGTTAGGGTTAGGGTTAGGGTTAGGGTTAGGGTTAGGGTTAGGGTTAGGGTTAGGGTTAGGGTTAGGGTTAGGGTTAGGGTTAGGGTTAGGGTTAGGGTTAGGGTTAGGGTTAGGGTTAGGGTTAGGGTTAGGGTTAGGGTTAGGGTTAGGGTTAGGGTTAGGGTTAGGGTTAGGGTTAGGGTTAGGGTTAGGGTTAGGGTTAGGGTTAGGGTTAGGGTTAGGGTTAGGGTTAGGGTTAGGGTTAGGGTTAGGGTTAGGGTTAGGGTTAGGGTTAGGGTTAGGGTTAGGGTTAGGGTTAGGGTTAGGGTTAGGGTTAGGGTTAGGGTTAGGGTTAGGGTTAGGGTTAGGGTTAGGGTTAGGGTTAGGGTTAGGGTTAGGGTTAGGGTTAGGGTTAGGGTTAGGGTTAGGGTTAGGGTTAGGGTTAGGGTTAGGGTTAGGGTTAGGGTTAGGGTTAGGGTTAGGGTTAGGGTTAGGGTTAGGGTTAGGGTTAGGGTTAGGGTTAGGGTTAGGGTTAGGGTTAGGGTTAGGGTTAGGGTTAGGGTTAGGGTTAGGGTTAGGGTTAGGGTTAGGGTTAGGGTTAGGGTTAGGGTTAGGGTTAGGGTTAGGGTTAGGGTTAGGGTTAGGGTTAGGGTTAGGGTTAGGGTTAGGGTTAGGGTTAGGGTTAGGGTTAGGGTTAGGGTTAGGGTTAGGGTTAGGGTTAGGGTTAGGGTTAGGGTTAGGGTTAGGGTTAGGGTTAGGGTTAGGGTTAGGGTTAGGGTTAGGGTTAGGGTTAGGGTTAGGGTTAGGGTTAGGGTTAGGGTTAGGGTTAGGGTTAGGGTTAGGGTTAGGGTTAGGGTTAGGGTTAGGGTTAGGGTTAGGGTTAGGGTTAGGGTTAGGGTTAGGGTTAGGGTTAGGGTTAGGGTTAGGGTTAGGGTTAGGGTTAGGGTTAGGGTTAGGGTTAGGGTTAGGGTTAGGGTTAGGGTTAGGGTTAGGGTTAGGGTTAGGGTTAGGGTTAGGGTTAGGGTTAGGGTTAGGGTTAGGGTTAGGGTTAGGGTTAGGGTTAGGGTTAGGGTTAGGGTTAGGGTTAGGGTTAGGGTTAGGGTTAGGGTTAGGGTTAGGGTTAGGGTTAGGGTTAGGGTTAGGGTTAGGGTTAGGGTTAGGGTTAGGGTTAGGGTTAGGGTTAGGGTTAGGGTTAGGGTTAGGGTTAGGGTTAGGGTTAGGGTTAGGGTTAGGGTTAGGGTTAGGGTTAGGGTTAGGGTTAGGGTTAGGGTTAGGGTTAGGGTTAGGGTTAGGGTTAGGGTTAGGGTTAGGGTTAGGGTTAGGGTTAGGGTTAGGGTTAGGGTTAGGGTTAGGGTTAGGGTTAGGGTTAGGGTTAGGGTTAGGGTTAGGGTTAGGGTTAGGGTTAGGGTTAGGGTTAGGGTTAGGGTTAGGGTTAGGGTTAGGGTTAGGGTTAGGGTTAGGGTTAGGGTTAGGGTTAGGGTTAGGGTTAGGGTTAGGGTTAGGGTTAGGGTTAGGGTTAGGGTTAGGGTTAGGGTTAGGGTTAGGGTTAGGGTTAGGGTTAGGGTTAGGGTTAGGGTTAGGGTTAGGGTTAGGGTTAGGGTTAGGGTTAGGGTTAGGGTTAGGGTTAGGGTTAGGGTTAGGGTTAGGGTTAGGGTTAGGGTTAGGGTTAGGGTTAGGGTTAGGGTTAGGGTTAGGGTTAGGGTTAGGGTTAGGGTTAGGGTTAGGGTTAGGGTTAGGGTTAGGGTTAGGGTTAGGGTTAGGGTTAGGGTTAGGGTTAGGGTTAGGGTTAGGGTTAGGGTTAGGGTTAGGGTTAGGGTTAGGGTTAGGGTTAGGGTTAGGGTTAGGGTTAGGGTTAGGGTTAGGGTTAGGGTTAGGGTTAGGGTTAGGGTTAGGGTTAGGGTTAGGGTTAGGGTTAGGGTTAGGGTTAGGGTTAGGGTTAGGGTTAGGGTTAGGGTTAGGGTTAGGGTTAGGGTTAGGGTTAGGGTTAGGGTTAGGGTTAGGGTTAGGGTTAGGGTTAGGGTTAGGGTTAGGGTTAGGGTTAGGGTTAGGGTTAGGGTTAGGGTTAGGGTTAGGGTTAGGGTTAGGGTTAGGGTTAGGGTTAGGGTTAGGGTTAGGGTTAGGGTTAGGGTTAGGGTTAGGGTTAGGGTTAGGGTTAGGGTTAGGGTTAGGGTTAGGGTTAGGGTTAGGGTTAGGGTTAGGGTTAGGGTTAGGGTTAGGGTTAGGGTTAGGGTTAGGGTTAGGGTTAGGGTTAGGGTTAGGGTTAGGGTTAGGGTTAGGGTTAGGGTTAGGGTTAGGGTTAGGGTTAGGGTTAGGGTTAGGGTTAGGGTTAGGGTTAGGGTTAGGGTTAGGGTTAGGGTTAGGGTTAGGGTTAGGGTTAGGGTTAGGGTTAGGGTTAGGGTTAGGGTTAGGGTTAGGGTTAGGGTTAGGGTTAGGGTTAGGGTTAGGGTTAGGGTTAGGGTTAGGGTTAGGGTTAGGGTTAGGGTTAGGGTTAGGGTTAGGGTTAGGGTTAGGGTTAGGGTTAGGGTTAGGGTTAGGGTTAGGGTTAGGGTTAGGGTTAGGGTTAGGGTTAGGGTTAGGGTTAGGGTTAGGGTTAGGGTTAGGGTTAGGGTTAGGGTTAGGGTTAGGGTTAGGGTTAGGGTTAGGGTTAGGGTTAGGGTTAGGGTTAGGGTTAGGGTTAGGGTTAGGGTTAGGGTTAGGGTTAGGGTTAGGGTTAGGGTTAGGGTTAGGGTTAGGGTTAGGGTTAGGGTTAGGGTTAGGGTTAGGGTTAGGGTTAGGGTTAGGGTTAGGGTTAGGGTTAGGGTTAGGGTTAGGGTTAGGGTTAGGGTTAGGGTTAGGGTTAGGGTTAGGGTTAGGGTTAGGGTTAGGGTTAGGGTTAGGGTTAGGGTTAGGGTTAGGGTTAGGGTTAGGGTTAGGGTTAGGGTTAGGGTTAGGGTTAGGGTTAGGGTTAGGGTTAGGGTTAGGGTTAGGGTTAGGGTTAGGGTTAGGGTTAGGGTTAGGGTTAGGGTTAGGGTTAGGGTTAGGGTTAGGGTTAGGGTTAGGGTTAGGGTTAGGGTTAGGGTTAGGGTTAGGGTTAGGGTTAGGGTTAGGGTTAGGGTTAGGGTTAGGGTTAGGGTTAGGGTTAGGGTTAGGGTTAGGGTTAGGGTTAGGGTTAGGGTTAGGGTTAGGGTTAGGGTTAGGGTTAGGGTTAGGGTTAGGGTTAGGGTTAGGGTTAGGGTTAGGGTTAGGGTTAGGGTTAGGGTTAGGGTTAGGGTTAGGGTTAGGGTTAGGGTTAGGGTTAGGGTTAGGGTTAGGGTTAGGGTTAGGGTTAGGGTTAGGGTTAGGGTTAGGGTTAGGGTTAGGGTTAGGGTTAGGGTTAGGGTTAGGGTTAGGGTTAGGGTTAGGGTTAGGGTTAGGGTTAGGGTTAGGGTTAGGGTTAGGGTTAGGGTTAGGGTTAGGGTTAGGGTTAGGGTTAGGGTTAGGGTTAGGGTTAGGGTTAGGGTTAGGGTTAGGGTTAGGGTTAGGGTTAGGGTTAGGGTTAGGGTTAGGGTTAGGGTTAGGGTTAGGGTTAGGGTTAGGGTTAGGGTTAGGGTTAGGGTTAGGGTTAGGGTTAGGGTTAGGGTTAGGGTTAGGGTTAGGGTTAGGGTTAGGGTTAGGGTTAGGGTTAGGGTTAGGGTTAGGGTTAGGGTTAGGGTTAGGGTTAGGGTTAGGGTTAGGGTTAGGGTTAGGGTTAGGGTTAGGGTTAGGGTTAGGGTTAGGGTTAGGGTTAGGGTTAGGGTTAGGGTTAGGGTTAGGGTTAGGGTTAGGGTTAGGGTTAGGGTTAGGGTTAGGGTTAGGGTTAGGGTTAGGGTTAGGGTTAGGGTTAGGGTTAGGGTTAGGGTTAGGGTTAGGGTTAGGGTTAGGGTTAGGGTTAGGGTTAGGGTTAGGGTTAGGGTTAGGGTTAGGGTTAGGGTTAGGGTTAGGGTTAGGGTTAGGGTTAGGGTTAGGGTTAGGGTTAGGGTTAGGGTTAGGGTTAGGGTTAGGGTTAGGGTTAGGGTTAGGGTTAGGGTTAGGGTTAGGGTTAGGGTTAGGGTTAGGGTTAGGGTTAGGGTTAGGGTTAGGGTTAGGGTTAGGGTTAGGGTTAGGGTTAGGGTTAGGGTTAGGGTTAGGGTTAGGGTTAGGGTTAGGGTTAGGGTTAGGGTTAGGGTTAGGGTTAGGGTTAGGGTTAGGGTTAGGGTTAGGGTTAGGGTTAGGGTTAGGGTTAGGGTTAGGGTTAGGGTTAGGGTTAGGGTTAGGGTTAGGGTTAGGGTTAGGGTTAGGGTTAGGGTTAGGGTTAGGGTTAGGGTTAGGGTTAGGGTTAGGGTTAGGGTTAGGGTTAGGGTTAGGGTTAGGGTTAGGGTTAGGGTTAGGGTTAGGGTTAGGGTTAGGGTTAGGGTTAGGGTTAGGGTTAGGGTTAGGGTTAGGGTTAGGGTTAGGGTTAGGGTTAGGGTTAGGGTTAGGGTTAGGGTTAGGGTTAGGGTTAGGGTTAGGGTTAGGGTTAGGGTTAGGGTTAGGGTTAGGGTTAGGGTTAGGGTTAGGGTTAGGGTTAGGTTAGGGTTAGGGTTAGGGTTAGGGTTAGGGTTAGGGTTAGGGTTAGGTTAGGGTTAGGGTTAGGGTTAGGGTTAGGGTTAGGTTAGGGTTAGGGTTAGGGTTAGGGTTAGGGTTAGGGTTAGGGTTAGGGTTAGGGTTAGGGTTAGGGTTAGGGTTAGGGTTAGGGTTAGGGTTAGGGTTAGGGTTAGGGTTAGGGTTAGGGTTAGGGTTAGGGTTAGGGTTAGGGTTAGGGTTAGGGTTAGGGTTAGGGTTAGGGTTAGGGTTAGGGTTAGGGTTAGGGTTAGGGTTAGGGTTAGGGTTAGGGTTAGGGTTAGGGTTAGGGTTAGGGTTAGGGTTAGGGTTAGGGTTAGGGTTAGGGTTAGGGTTAGGGTTAGGGTTAGGGTTAGGGTTAGGGTTAGGGTTAGGGTTAGGGTTAGGGTTAGGGTTAGGGTTAGGGTTAGGGTTAGGGTTAGGGTTAGGGTTAGGGTTAGGGTTAGGGTTAGGGTTAGGGTTAGGGTTAGGGTTAGGGTTAGGGTTAGGTTAGGGTTAGGGTTAGGGTTAGGGTTAGGGTTAGGGGTTAGGGTTAGGGTTAGGGTTAGGGTTAGGGTTAGGGTTAGGGTTAGGGTTAGGGTTAGGTTAGGGTTAGGGTTAGGGTTAGGGTTAGGGTTAGGGTTAGGGTTAGGGTTAGGGTTAGGGTTAGGGGTTAGGGTTAGGGTTAGGGTTAGGGTTAGGGTTAGGGTTAGGGTTAGGGGGTTAGGGTTAGGGTTAGGGTTAGGGTTAGGGTTAGGGTTAGGTTAGGGTTAGGTTAGGGTTAGGGTTAGGGTTAGGGTTAGGGTTAGGGTTAGGGTTAGGGTTAGGGTTAGGGTTAGGGTTAGGGTTAGGGTTAGGGTTAGGGTTAGGGTTAGGGTTAGGGTTAGGGTTAGGGTTAGGGTTAGGGTTAGGGTTAGGGTTAGGGTTAGGGTTAGGGTAGGGTTAGGGGTTAGGGTTAGGGTTAGGGTTAGGGTTAGGGTTAGGGTTAGG
>CATIXD010000004.1:0-68000 GCA_949710005.1 Ricordea florida
ATTTCAAGGTCATCACTCACCTCGTATTCGTTAATGTTACATTGACATTACTTTTACCTTGTCATTACGAAAAAATAAATGAAGACAGGCAACACGCGCACCTGTATTGGGGTTTCCATTCGAATAGTTTTTACTGACTAACAGACCCAGGGTGAGGATGTGGTAGAGTGGACAGAGCGAACAGTTGCCAGTAATGTTTGTCGGCGACCGCCGGATCCTTCAAGTGCGACTGTCCGAGGGAAGAACTTGTACAGGCTTAAGTTCAGAACGGCTTTCTCGGCAACTAAGAGAAATTTACGCCCTTTCTTCCGTTCATGTATTTTATATCAGCGCTGGAAATAGTTTTTCTGACTAATCTTTCATCATCATCATCATCGCCATCATCATCAGCGTCGTCATTATCACCCGTAAGTTGCTCAAAATTCTTAAGTTGTTGCCGCCGATCGGGTATCTACCAAAGGCAAATATTTATGCCAAATGTCTAATTACAATCAGTCTTTCTTTCTCACAGAGATCCGGCTTCCCCAAGCTGTTTCATGATGTCTTTGAAAGGGTCATTTTCATACGAAACTGAGTTGTCAAAGGCGGAAATTTCTTACTTTGAGCTTTCAACTTTTAATGTATTCTTATTGGAGGAACCGCGGCTAACGACAACGTTTAAGTCACAAGTTGTAAAACGTTTTCCATGACCGTTGAAAAAATGAAACAAGGTTTACTGAGATAGCTTTCCACAGTTGCTTACAATTTAATCGAATTGCCACTAAAATGGAAAGTTTCTCTAATCGTTGAAAGTCGGCCAAATCCTAAACATCAAACGAATTTATAATGTGAGTTATACCAGCGTAAGGTAAAAGGGAGTTGCTAACGTTTTGAGCGTTTGGACTCGTAAGAACGATTGACGAAGATTCGCTTCGACGTACATTCGCTCCGAAACATCAGCACCTCCAGTTTACCTTACGGTGGTATAACTTACTTTATCAATTCGTTTGATTATCTCAATTTCTTGTGTTTCAATTCCCCACCGACGCAGCACGAGTTTTCTCTAACTGAGAAACTATCATCACAAACCCTGATAACCTCCGTATCGTTACTGTCGTTAATTTTGAATCATCCAACAGAAAAGGGCCGGACTCACGAACTTACTAACATACTTAAAGACACGTCACGCTCTTGGTAAGATATGTTTTATGCAGTGTTGGTTACAACTGAATCATAATAAAGGTGTACCCATAGGTGTCTGCTAACTTCATAGGTCTCGATAAATTACCATTAGCATACACTAGTCAAAGGAAGTAGCATAAAGTATTGCATGCGGCAAGTTAATTTAAATAAACGCGTCTATTTCTTCAATTGTTGCCAACGATGTTGGATGGCCTTCACTTTCACCTATCCACTTCGTGCCATGGGGCACATAAGCCCTCAACACCACTCCGCCAAACAGCTCTGTCAGCCGCTGCGATTTGTACCTCACTCCAATTCTTCCAACCAGCCTTTTCCCGTTCCCTCTCCACCGTCCTCCTCCATGTTATCCTTGGTCTGCCCTGTTTTCGTCGCCCCTTCGGCGTCCAGGGTAATGCAGTCCTGCAGTCATTATTCGGTTCTTTCCTCGTGATGTGGCCGATGAATTTCCATCTCCGCCTTCGCACCTCCTCACTGAGGTTTTCCATCTCAGCCATCTTCAGGACTTCTTTGTTTGTAATTCTTTCCTGCCAGTATATCTTAAATATCCGTCTAAGACATCTGCTTTGGAAGACGTCGATTTTGTTTTCATCACTTTTATTCATCTTCCATGTCTCGCAGCAATACATCAAGACTGGCTTTACCAGTGTCTTATATAGCCTGACTTTGACTCATCGACTGATGCTACTGCTACTCCAAATCTTTGTCAATCTGAAGAATACCCCTCTCGCTTTGACTACTCTGTTGTGGATGTCTTCAGGGCCTCCGCCCTCTTTGGAAGCTGTAGCTCCCAAGTACACAAATCTATCAACATCCTCTATTCCTCGTCCATTTACCTGCACCATATCGTTGTTCCGCGATTTTATTCTTAGCAGTTTACATTTGTCTATATTGACTTTCAATCCTACCCTTTCTGCTTCATGGGCCAATTTATCGGTCTTAGTCCGAATGTGCTGCCTTGTCGATGTCAAAAGAGCTATATCATCCGAAAAGTCGAGATCCTCGAGCTTTGTGGTGAACTTCCATCTTATGGCGGTGTTCCCCTCTTGCACTGTATTTCTCATGATTACCCAGTCACCGACTAGTAAGAATGGTAAACCTGACACGTTACAGCCCTGTTTCACTCCAGTTTTGATCTTAAACCATTCCGTTGTATCCTGGCCATCCACTACGGCGCATTGAAAGTCATCATAAAGCGCTTTCACCATGTTGATTATCCTGGATGGTATGCCATAGCTTCTCATAGTCAACCATAGACTATCCCTGTGGACTAAATCGAACGCTTTCTCGAAATCTATGAATGTTGGATGGGCTCCATTCTTAATACGTTGTGATATGTATGTCGATGTAAAAGACTTTGGTTTGGGTATTGAATGGTTTGGTCTGCAAACTCTGATGTGGACTGAGTATGCAGCCATAGTTTGAGATGCTTACAACCAGGAAGCATCGACAAGGTGAAAATGGTCCAGAGTGGAGCAGCCTGCTACATCGATATCAAAAAGACACCAAATGCTAGAGGAACTCAAATGATACACCTAGGAATTAAACAGGAAGCGAAATAGGCTTACAATGCCGTATAACACGCATAATAATTACATAAATAATCCTCTTTGGTCCGACTTCAGCATAGGGTTTTCACTGCAACGTCCCAGTGAAATCGATTTTGCGTTGTGCATTTCACTTCATGCCATGACATCCCTGCTGCTCGTCCTCGCGTTCCATCTGCACTGTTATTCGTCATAGTGTCTGGTGTTTTGTTTCCTCCTGCTCCCCAGAGGAAATAGGAGGAACAGCAGGGACTGAAGGATGATATTTTTTTGCAGGTTCTCTCCAGATGTGTTCAATACAATATTATTTCCTTCTCCTGATGGTATATTCAAGCCTTTGTTGTTGGAACGCTGTTACATGTGTTCATTTGATAAATTTAAAGTCCCTGGCCACTAGAATCCAAGGATGCAACGTGGCCTGCGATTGAAGACCAGGGTTCAGTGGTGATGATCCTCTTAGTCAGACTCCAGGTCTCAGATCCATAAAACCAGAACGGACCTGACGAGTTGACGATCCTCAGATTGGTCCATGTAGATATACATGTGGATCTGCGAACAGGTCTCAGAATTGGGAAGGCAGCTTGCGCACCCCTGTACATATGCATGGCTTCGAGACCGCCATGCTATTGAGTAGCAGGCTTATTTGACAGGATCAGTGCCACCCCTTTCTCGTGCGGACCGGTCAGGCACATGCTCAATGTCAGACCGTAGTAAAGAATACTGTTTCTCCGTTCTGCCCATCTTGCTTGCCTAACTTTCATGATGGCTAAGACCAATCCCTTCATCGCATGTCCAATTCAGTGCATTTTACCAGTCTGTGGAGAACATGGTACGTACGTTCTATGTTCCAACTCGCCACTTACGAAACTTGGGGGACAAACGTCGGTCCCACTCGGTTAGTCATAGAAAGTGTAGGAAACATTGGAAAAAAAAGTCCTTTCTTTTTTAAAGAAATTTTGTTTTAGTAGTCCAGGCCGAATGTTCTTATCTTCCTGCGGCTTTAGGTTGATGTGTATATTATTAAGTTAGACGCAGATTGCATCCTCAATAAAGCGGTAGCGACTGGACAAGCTGAAACTGTAGAATCCAGCTGAAGAAGAAATTAAGTCGAAACCGGTCCGGGAAATGGCTTGTTTAGGTTTGAGACGGCTGGATCGACACCCAACCATAAGTGCTCACAGGCCTTCGGGTGTCCTTCCTTAATTTCCAGTGCGAAACCGCAAGGGAGGTTTCAATACGGGAGATGGGAGGCAGGCAGGATCTAGACATCATCCTTATTGCAGAAATGTTAATAATTAGCATCAATCATAGGGCTAGTCCTAGTGCTGTTTTTTTTTTTGGCTAGTTTTGCCGTTCAGAAAATAGAAGAATTTTCTACAGTTTATTATTTGCGCCACACAAAATTATATTCTTTTCCAAATTCTCAGCCTCTGAATTATTCTCAAGATATTCTGAAAATTCCAGCCTCGATATTCTCAGACATTAACTCCCATTTCCAATCAGCCCCCCGTTAAGAAGTCGATTTTTGTAATAAGCTCCTCCCCTCTCGAACAGGCCTCCTCCCCTTTTGTACGTATTGCCTAATACGAAACTTCAATGCCAAAATAGTATACGGTTCACTCAATTCACATTCAATGATGTTTCATTCGCAGACATCCTTATAAAACAATCCGTTTCACTTTAAATTTAACTACAGTTATCTGAGTTGTACAAAATAGGCGTGTACGTTTAATATTTGAAATAAAGGCAATCCTCTTGGTTAAAATGAAAACGCAATGTGATTAACTTTCTTGGTTACTGGCTTTGTTTAGTTCCGAGAAAAATAGAATACAGATTCAATTGCATTGCTGATGGTTTGATATTCTGTGCTCTAGGGGACACGAAAGGCTACAAATACAAGCTTGTTTCAATGCTGCAGTGTACAAATCATCCTGAAAAATGTAAAATGAAGTAATAGCAGTCAAAACAGAAACAACTGTTGCCAGTTAATATGTAGTACCATTTTACGGAAGATTACTTTTCCCATGGTGGTGTAAAGTAAAAAACTTGAAGTATACCTGTGCAAAAAAACCGCTAAAGTAAGGAGTCGAATGTGGACTCGATTTTAGCTGAAGTGCGTCAATTTTACAATGTCAGGAACATATAGAATCATGTGCTAGGGAAAAGGTAATGGAGAGAAACACGCTCGGACACGCTATATTTGGATATCCCGTGGTGAGATGCCCCGGACGAGATCAAGAGGCGAAGGACAACAGGTTGCCTACCAAGCAGTCGACTGAGCGGGAGGCTATAAAACAGGGGAATAATAACAAAAAAAAACCCTCTCTCCTAGTCCTCCGCAGAAGCTAAAATGGAATTTTATTATTGGGGCACTTTATGCAGCGGAAATACGCGTCCAATCTTTTCAGGGGCACCCAACGAATGATTTCGGTAAAATATCTGTTCGAATGTAAGGTCGCCTAAATTTTTCGGAAAATTTCTCCTCAAGGGAAAGAACACGTTGTCTTGATTTTCGGAAAAAAAAATTGCCCTAGAATTTGCGTAATTTAGGTGGTCGAGAAAAAGTTGTCCAAGACTTTTTCGTAAATAGATAGTCAACAGAAAGTTACCCTAGAATTTTCGTTCGAGTTACAACTCGCAATTTTTGGACGTCGTCCGCAAGTTAGGGATGTATAATGCATGGGTGCAGAAAATCGAAGCAAGATTTATCTGAGAAGGCAGTCCAAATTCACCAAATCAGAACGTCTTCAGTTGTTTAACGTTGCACTCTCGTACTGACTTGAACGACCTGGTAAGCTTAATTCTCACAGTCTTTATGCTGTTGACCGACCATTCCGACGCGATAAAATGTGCGTTTTCTGATATTGGGTCGGTCGGTCGGATTGAAAAAAAAGAAAGTTAAAAAAAAAGTCATAAGAATTATTTCAAGTGAAAAATGCTCCAACTACGTACTGAGTTACTTTTTTTTAAATGCCAAAAATTTGGGTCGGTCGGACGACGCTAAACGGAGAAAAAAAATAGGATGGCCTTAACGCTTATGGATAAGCTGGATATGTTTATACTAGATTTTTTTTCTCCTTGTTTAAAACGCTTTTCCGCGATCAAATTAAAAACTGGAAATTTTATCGGTTTCAAACATGTATAGGTAATAACAATAAACATTCACCTTACATCTAACTGATCTAAGTGATCTGAATGCTTTATTTTTCTAAGTTATGGAAGATATGGTCGACGGTAATGTCGGCTTCTTTGTCTCTGTTCAGTAGCGTGTGATTTCTTCCCCTAATACTTTCGAATAAAAAAGTTCATTACTCCCCTGCAATCTTCGGATGCGCGTTACGGTTTGCCTAAAATTTTCGGAATCTTTTCATAGACGCAAGCTTTTACAAAAAAGGTCTCCTAAAAATTTCTAACGACAGCAATGCTAGCAAGAGTCCTTCATTTTTCGAACAGACCTATAAAGGTAGCTAAAACTTTCGGATGAGCCAAAAAGGCCGCCTAGGATTTTCGAGACGAATACAGTTCCCCTAAGAAATCCGAACAGATAAATAGTTTTTAGGGCAGCTCCAAATTAATGAAACAGGCTTCTAAAGCATAGAAAAATCCATTTAAGGCACTTCTGAGGTATTTGGAAAAATTTGGTCGTTGGGTGCCCCTGTCTTTTCATTTGAGAGCTTAAAATTTAGTGGCGTTCTGTAAAAAAGAAATAAGGCACTAATTGTACTCTGTGTTTTTGTTTTTGTCATAATTAAGCTGGGATCTGCGGTTTGGTGCTCTGTTATAATTATAACATCCGGAAAGCAGAATGAAGACAGTGGTCCTATTGTACAATCTGGTAAATTATTAAAGACATATCAGATGTCATACTAAAGCAAGATATTGCTCTCCTCGTGTCTTCTTCCCTGGTCTTCTTCGTCGATCTAGCCCGTAAGAATAAATCGACACAATGAGCTTTCCTTCGCCATCAAAGCGCGTGTTCGACCATGTAAAGTTCAGCGACGACCTTCCAAGGGAATTCCTGTGTGATATTTGGTACGATGTCGAATATTTGCTCACCAATTCACAATTTATATATAACTAAAGTTGCAGCGGCTGAAGAAAGCCTCTGTTCATAAGAAAGTGCGTAATGGCTCTTTCCAAAAAAATCACACACAGATTGTATTTGATCGCTTTCTTATTGACCTATTTATTTTCTTTTGTAGTTCGAAGCCAATCCTGGAGGCACACATGGCCACTCCATGCGGTCACAGTTTTTGTGGATTCTGTGTTGCAGAATTTAAGAAAACAACTGGCCAGCTGACCTGTGCAATGTGTAGGCAGCAAGTGGACAATTTTTGCAAGAATATCTTTGTTTGCAGCCTGCTCTCCACTTTCCAGGGAGAGTGCCTCGCTTGCAAGGACCATTTCAGCTTGGACTCGTCCGCCGAGCACGTTAACAAGTGTCCACATATGGAGATGCAGTGCCATTTGTGTGGCGAGAATTTCAAACGCCAAGATCAAGCTGTACACGCGGACGCATGTACCATGGCAGAAATTGTGTGCCACTGTGGAAAGAAATTTCCAAGGAGAGACCAGTGCGAGCACGTTGCAGAGAAATGTGACTTCGCCAAAGTGTCTTGTCCCTTGAACTGCGGGGAAATGATTGAAAGGTATGTTGAGTTTTATATCCAACACAGATCACTAAGAAAGGTAAAGGAGTTAAATACTACTTTAGAAGTCCCGTGTGAAGGTATCAGCGTACCCCAAATGACCATCTTCCGTTGAAGCTGCTTTACAGCTCCGCGTTTATCGCAAACCCCAGTAAGGTATATATTTTATGAAAGCCTAAGAATTGAAGATTACACATATATACTTATTTGAAGTTGAAAAGTTTATGTTGTGCGAATAGAGCGTTTGATTTCCAAAAGTACCGAGACTCACAAATCCAGTTCGTTTCCGGTCGGAATTGAACGGGAGAAAACTACCAACATCGCTATGTGTCCTTCACACCTTCCTCTAAAAGACTGTGTAGGGGAAATATGATTACTTGTCTGCTTTTTAACAGGCAGTTAAACTTAAGGAGTTTGAAAATGAAGCGTTACCTTTGCTAAAATAGCTATAACTTTTGAAAGAGGTACAAAATAAAATTTTTCCGGCACAGTTTTGTTGCCCGATTATCGGGCAACGTTCTTGCCTAATTGCAGCGGAAAGCGTCGAGAATTCATTGAAAACGAGCTTAAAATGTGCGCCCTACTCTTCGAAATTTGGTTTTGAGATGCGGCGCGAAATATACTTTGGGGCGGTTTTCCGGTGTAATTAGGTTAATTACACAAGACATGTGAAAATGATTACACGTTGATCGATGAAGGGAAGGCTCGTTTTACTTTAACAAAGAGAACTCATCAATTACAAAGCGGTCTCGGGTTTTGCTTCTGGGGGGAAATATCTGTTACAAGTCATTAGTGCAGTCACAAGGTGCTCGCATCTCAAGATCCAAAACGATCCAAGTCCAGATCTCGCTGAGGCATTCTCAAGCAAAGTCGCATCTGCTTTGCAAAAGCGACAAGACACTGATTTCAAAAGATTTTCCTGCAGGCCACTGCAGGAAACAATTGTTCGGCCAGACAAATTTTGCCATGACTCCGTTGCTTCTACTTCAGGCTCTTCTTTCTTCTTCTCAGCGATTTTAGATCGGCTGGCACCAACTTCTTCGGTTTCTTTTTCTTGTTGTTCTGCTTCTAATGCCAGCAGCTTCTCCTGTTCAAAATACGACCCTTTTAGGTTGCGGCCAGAGCTTCGGCCAAATCTTTGTCAAATGTTTTTCCATTTCGGCGCATTCTGCGCACTTGCAAACGGACTCGAACTTTTCCTTTGAAAACATCGCAGAGTAAATTTCAACGTTAACATTCGAATCAACTCGTCGCTCGAACTTCAATTTGCGTGCTAGGAGTCGTTTCTCCTTAATAATTTCTTTTAGAATCAACCTTTTTCCTTTTTTTTTTTTTTGATGAAAGGCCACAATGAGACTTATTTGAAAATATCGAAAGCTGCCGTTTTTCTTCAAAATGATGAATTTTGGGGTATGCTGATACCTTAAGCTGAAACGTTAGTGAACAAGTCCTAATTTCAACAGAATCGCTCTTTGTCTACCAACCGAAAGAAAAGCCAGACTAATAATTGAATGATGAGTTCTCGAAAGAAATGTAGTTACTCAATTTAATGCAGTGTCTTTGAACGCTAAATCCGCAATGCGTATTGTATAATTTTGCCTAAATACAAAAAAAGACCGATTCAATTGAGCCCTGATATGACTCAGATCAAAGGTCATCAGAAAGCTTGCGGTTTGACAGATCACGTTCGCTGATTTGGAAAGCTGTATGGATGCAATCATCAATTCTTTCTCCATGTGACTACATCACATTTCCTTAAAATGAAAGAACAACAACAATCTTTTGTGTTTTAATTTTTCATTTTAAGGTATTTAATTCCGTCGCATACACTACAGTGCCCGTCCGCTGTGGAATATTGTCCAGTAAAGAGGTGTGGCGCCAAGGTGCGAAAAGGCGGAAAGGCAGCACACGTAGAAAAAAATCAAAGCCGCCATTATTCGTTACTGCTACAGGAAAAGACGGACATCCTTTGGACAGTGAACGAAGTGGTGAGCATCAGTAGTGGGTACTGCGTAGTAGTCGTCATTGCAGGCCGGTACTAGGGAGTGTGGCGAAGGGCTCTCGAGGCCCCCAGAATAAGAATTGAAAAAAAAAATTCCATTCACAAGAGCCCAGGGCAATTGTATGGCAAATACACGTATTCAATGAAAGTGGAATTGTAAACGTGATTGGTATTAATCTTACAAGACTCTTCAAGTGAATTTGATTTTGTTCAATTTCTCTACATTTGTTAACAGTATACAAATTGTGGAATTCTAAATACCCGCCTCAAACAAAAAAAAAGTGCTAACGTCCTCAATAAAATGTGAAATTAGGAATTTTCACGTCTTATTCTTGCATGGACGCCAAAGAAATGTACCTATATTTATAGTGTCATAAACGTGGAGAGTTCATATTTTGTTTTGTAAACATATTGCTTTGACATTCCCGTTGCCGCCGCCGTCGTGCCGCCCTTAACTCCCTAATGTACATATTTTAAAGGGGGAGGGGTAGCTTCTTTTGGTCAATTTTCTCGGCACCCTCAGTTATTTTAGCCTTACTACGGGAAAGAGTAATCAGGAAAAGTAGTATCCCAAACGCCCATATTTCATAAGCCGCACGTAACTCAGTGTACAAAACAGATTAAGGAAAGCCCTATTTCAGACAGATCGGGATACGTAATTTCAAAAATAGCCTTAAGCTTTGTAAGTCTTGTTTATTTCTTTTTCCTACAAACTTTGATTATTTTGTTACAGCCACGGATATGGTATAAGGTTATACCTAGAAGATCTGGCGCAGTGGCTGCCTTCAAATGGAGTATACCATCTCCTCCAGTAGAAGATGAAATTATCTGCAGCCCAGAATTTGAAAAGTGGGACAAAAAGTGGAAAGTCTTCTGCGTCCAAAAAGGAGAAAGGTTGCATTACGGATTAGAGTACTTCCGGGGGGTGGAACGTACTCACGTAGCCTTGAGGTAAATAAAAGGGGTAAAAAACGGGCGTGTGTGCATAGTATGACTTGCGTGATCCAATTCAGAGTAGAGTAGAGCTTGCAACTCCTAGTAACATACCTGGAATCACACGTTAGGAACAAAATGCTAGAGGTGTCACACTTTTCACACATGCATTAACATAGCATAGAAATGTACTACAGAAATAAGCTTTGGGTAACAACCCTTTCCACTAATGTTTCATTCTCTGTGAAACGTTGTTTTAACATGTATGGAAAATCAAGATAAAATATTGATCAGGAAATCAAATTAAGGTAGTTTCAAACATGCTATCGATTTTTTCACAGTTTTCTTGTGTCACACCAAGATGGCAGTTCGCATGTGCACCACTTCCATCATGCCAGACTGAGAGAGGGTGAGATGGTGCAAGGGATTCACAAGGCTATACCAGAGTCCATCACTGTCAAAATGGAGCTGTTAGAACCAGTCCAACAAATAGATGAATCTAGTCCAAGTACAAGGATTAGTTGGATATTCTGACAAGTTTTTAGTTTTGAAATTCATCTGACAATTTTGTATTTTGATACTGAAACAAAACTGAATTAAACTGAGTACAGAATAATTTTGAGAAGTTCTTAATGTGCGTGTACGAACAAAAGATAGCTTCCATGAACAGCTGGGCAAAAGATCTTTCCTTTGATTTAGAGTTAACAGTTATGACACAACTAATGTACAATGGATACATGTTTTCATTACACCATCTTCGGCCTTCTCGCTTTTAATATAGTTCAGTGATATCAAGCCCATATAAAGAAAATATGACGAGGTCTAGTAATAAAAATCCATCTGATAAGTTGTTATTTTGATACCGAAACAAAATGGAATTAAACTGAGTAAAGAATAATTTTGATAAGTACTTAATGTGCGTGTATGGAAAAAAGGTACCTTTGTAGGGAAACATTAAAAGCGTATTTTTAGAAGAGAGTTTGATTTAAGTATTAAGTTTAACAGGTGTATTAGAATGCATTTAAACAGGGCGATTTTACGGCTAATTACAAATGACAACGTAAATAGTCAATTTAAGGAGTCTTGTAACTTGCGATTTGAATGGGTCTTAATAGTGGCAATAACAGAAATTTTTAAAGTGGCAACTTTAAGGGATCTTAAAAGTGGCGATTGTACGAAGTCTTAAAGTGGCGATTGTAAGGAGTCTTTAAAGTGACGATTGTAAGGAGTCTTAAAGTGGCGATTGTAAGGAGTCCTAAAAGTGGCGATTGTAAGGAGTCTTAAAAGTGGCGATTGTAAGGAGTCCTAAAAGTGGCGATTGTAAGGAGTCTTAAAAGTAGCGATTGTCAGGAGTCTTAAAAGTGGCGATTGTAAGAAGACTTAAAAGTGGCGATTGTAAGGCGTGTTAAAAGTGGCGATTGTAAGAAGTATTAAAAGTGGCGATTGTAAGGAGTCTTGAAAGTGGCGATTGTAAGGAGACTTAAGAGTGGCGATTGTAAGAAGTCTTAAAAGTGGCGATTGTAAGGAATATTAAAAGTGGCGATTGTAAGAAGTCTTAAAAGTGGCGATTGTAAGAAGTCTTAAAAGTGGCGATCGTAAGAAGTCTTAAAAGTGGCGATTGTGAGGAGTCTTAAAAGTGGCGATTTTAAGGAGACTTAAAAGTGGCGATTGTAAGGAGTCTTAAAAGTGGCGATTGTAAGAAGTCTTAAAAGTGGCGATTGTAAGGAATATTAAAAGTGGCGATTGTAAGAAGTCTTAAAAGTGGCGATTGTAAGAAGTCTTAAAAGTGGCGATCGTAAGAAGTCTTAAAAGTGGCGATTGTGAGGAGTCTTAAAAGTGGCGATTGTAAGGAGTCTTAAAAGTGGCGATTGTAAGAAGTCTTAAAAGTGGCGATTGTAAGGAGTCTTAAAAATGGCGATTGTGAGGAGTCTTAAAAAGTGGCGATTGTAAGGAGTCTTAAAAGTGGCGATTGTAAGAAGTCTTAAAAGTGGCGATTGTAAGGAGTATTAAAAGTGGCGATTGTAAGAAGTCTTAAAAGTGGCGATTGTAAGGAGTATTAAAAGTGGCGATTGTAAGGCGTCTTAAAAGTGGCGATTGTAAGAAGTCTTAAAAGTGGCGATTGTAAGAAGTCTTAAAAGTGGCGATTTTAAGGAGACTTAAAAGTGGCGATTGTAAGGAGTCTTAAAAGTGGCGATTGTAAGGAGTCTTAAAAGTGGCGATTGTAAGAAGTCTTAAAAGTAGCGATTGTAAGAAGTCTTGAAAGTGGCGATTGTAAGGAGACTTAAGAGTGGCGATTGTAAGAAGTCTTAAAAGTGGCGATTGTAAGGAATATTAAAAGTGGCGATTGTAAGAAGTCTTAAAAGTGGCGATTGTAAGAAGTCTTAAAAGTGGCGATTGTAAGGAGTCTTAAAAGTGGCGATTGTAAGAAGTCTTAAAAGTGGCGATTGTAAGGAATATTAAAAGTGGCGATTGTAAGAAGTCTTAAAAGTGGCGATTGTAAGAAGTCTTAAAAGTGGCGATCGTAAGAAGTCTTAAAAGTGGCGATTGTGAGGAGTCTTAAAAGTGGCGATTTTAAGGAGACTTAAAAGTGGCGATTGTAAGGAGTCTTAAAAGTGGCGATTGTAAGGAGTCTTAAAAGTGGCGATTGTAAGAAGTCTTAAAAGTGGCGATTGTAAGAAGTCTTAAAAGTGGCGATTGTAAGGAGTATTAAAAGTGGCGATTGTAAGAAGTCTTAAAAGTAGCGATTGTAAGGAGTCTTGAAAGTGGCGATTGTAAGGAGACTTAAGAGTGGCGATTGTAAGAAGTCTTAAAAGTGGCGATTGTAAGGAGTCTTAAAAGTGGCGATTGTAAGAAGTCTTAAAAGTGGCGATTGTAAGGAATATTAAAAGTGGCGATTGTAAGAAGTCTTAAAAGTGGCGATTGTGAGGAGTCTTAAAAGTGGCGATTTTAAGGAGACTTAAAAGTGGCGATTGTAAGAAGTCTTAAAAGTGGCGATTGTAAGAAGTCTTAAAAGTGGCGATTGTAAGGAGTATTAAAAGTGGCGATTGTAAGAAGTCTTAAAAGTGGCGATTGTAAGGAGTATTAAAAGTGGCGATTGTAAGGCGTCTTAAAAGTGGCGATTGTAAGAAGTCTTAAAAGTGGCGATTGTAAGAAGTCTTAAAAGTGGCGATTTTAAGGAGACTTAAAAGTGGCGATTGTAAGGAGTCTTAAAAGTGGCGATTGTAAGGAGTATTAAAAGTGGCGATTGTAAGAAGTCTTAAAAGTAGCGATTGTCAGGAGTCTTAAAAGTGGCGATTGTAAGAGGTCTTAAAAGTGGCGATTGTAAGAAGTCTTAAAAGTGGCGATTGTAAGAAGTCTTAAAAGTGGCGATTGTAAGAAGTCTTAAAAGTGGCGATTGTAAGAAGTCTTAAAAGTGGCGATTGTAAGGCATCTTAAAAGTGGCGATTGTAAGAGGTCTTAAGTGGCGATTTTAAGGTGTCTTAAAAGTGGCGATTTTAAGGCGTGTTAAAACTTGTTATTTTAATGACGCATGAAAGTGGCATGGAATCGCAAGAAGAAAACTTATTTGAAGTGTCGGTTTGTCCGGATAAAATTACGTTCTTAACTTTCTTATGTAAATTTACGACTTCTGTTGCCCTGAGTTACATAGGGTGTTTTTTGTTATCTTATTTTATTATTTTTTCGAAGGGGACTTGGCCCACATGCTGATATTGATCCCCACTTTTTATACTCCTTACAATCGCCACTTTTAAGACTTCTTACAATCGCCACTTTTAAGACTTCTTACAATCGCCACTTTTAAGACTCCTTACAATCGCCACTTTTAAGACTCCTTACAATCGCCACTTTTAATACTCCTTACAATCGCCACTTTTAAGACTTCTTACAATCGCCACTTTTAAGACGCCTTACAATCGCCACTTTTAAGACTCCTTACAATCGCCACTTTTAAGACTCCTTACAATCGCCACTTTTAAGTCTCCTTAAAATCGCCACTTTTAAGACTCCTCACAATCGCCACTTTTAAGACTTCTTACGATCGCCACTTTTAAGACTTCTTACAATCGCCACTTTTAATACTCCTTACAATCGCCACTTTTAAGACTTCTTACAATCGCCACTTTTAATACTCCTTACAATCGCCACTTTTAATACTCCTTACAATCGCCACTTTTAAGACTTCTTACAATCGCCACTTTTAAGACACCTTTCAATCGCCACTTTTAAGATCCCTTACAAACGCCACTAGTAATCATGTTTAAGACTTCTTACGATCGCCACTTTTAAGATCTCGTACAATCGCCACTTGTAAGATCTCTTACAATCGCCACTTGTAAGATCTCTTACAATCGCCACTTTTAAGATTCCTTTACAAATGCCTCTTTAAACTAGTGCTTTTTGGTTCAGTAAATCAAAACTTCTAGGACGGTTAATGGACATTAGAATATGGCCACATTGTGTTCTAAAAGACTCCAGTAAAATTCCAGCTTTCATAATTAATGGACATTCGTGTCTCTTATTTTTTGTTTCCACTTTACATAGGAAAACGTAATGCTCGAACAGAGAGCATATGATCATAACACATCTTTAATGGAGGGAACGGACTAGAAAATTCACGAACACAGGGTAAATATCAACAGGTTTATTCCAACAGAAAACAATTACCACACTTCTGCAATAAGGTAGATCAGACAAAAGAATTGATGGACAACAAAGTACAAATGTCAACAGTTTTATTTGGTATAATCATTCACAAAGAACCCTCCCCACACCCTTGTCAGTGTGGTGTGCTGTATATTACGATATCTTCAAGGTCACCTGCAAACAGACAATAGAAAGATTCAGGCAGAAGCTAGGAGATGCTTGCCCAAGTGCAATTAATACTTGTAAGTCTACAATCACAGGCGCGTGTGGCATGGAGAGCTCCAGCCTTTCTCACTTTCAAAGCTCAACAATCAGAGTGCATTTAAGTTTAAATCTGTTCATTAGAATGCTGTTGGAAGCAAATCTCTCTTAAGGTTGTCAAGCACACTGGTGGTTATCCATAATATTATTATCAAGGAAGTAACATTAACAGGTTCTTGCAAGCTCTTATCTTTTTAAACGATATTTTATTTCTTAAGTAATGTCAGTTCTATCATTTCCTTTTCTTCTTTTATTGTGAAACGCTTTAGAACTTTTGTATAAAGGTTTATATAAATTTTACTGTTATTATTTATTATTATTAAAGCTAAGATTGTTACAAGAACAGGATCTTCTTGAATTAAAGAATTCAAGATTCGTATTTTGCACTACTGGGCCTTGTTTAAGCTGTCTATTTTTTTAAAAGAAAGCTAGAAATAACTTACTGTTCCACTATCATCACCATCGTTGCCTTCATCTGGCTCTCTCCTTCGGTGTTCAGAGGGCTCGCCCTTAAATAATAAATCAAGAGATCATCTATTTTTTTGCTGACAAACTTGTCAACTCAGGGAAGACAAGAAATTATTGAAATCTCGACAAAATGCCCTTTAAATTGTCTTCTGAAATTTATTTCTTATCTATGCCCAAAGAAATCCAACCCAAAATGTCCAAAAAAATTGTACACGGTTAAGGTCAATGTCATTTCTTGCTGTAGATTTCTTAATGTTCCATGTGGAATTATAAATAAATATTGGTGGTGACACGACTGCGTGGAGTCCAATTTGGTCTGCAATCATACAAGTGATAAACAAGATTGGGACACCACATAACAGGAATCTGATTTGGTTAAATAATGGGTAATAGTTCATATTTATACCTGTTTAGTCAAAGCCTGAATTCTCTTTTGTCGAACCTGAAGATAAATGTTAATTGCTAAATGTTAGTTGCCAGATGAAGCACACAATGATTGTATAGTGGAACAAAACTAAACGTACAGTATAACAAAACATCTATGCTGCAGTTGATGTTACTGGCATTATTTTGAATGCAGAGATATTAGTGGGCAATAACACTTGGACTTCGTTAAATCTAATTCTTTGTACCTTATCAGTGTCCACAATAGTGTCATTGCACTCAGTTTCAACCTCAGTCTAAAAGACAAAATATATTTAATATTCATATATTGGCAACTGCAATAATGAACATCATTTGGTTTTGGGAAAACTACAAATACAGTATTGACTGCAATTAAAACAAACGTTTATTACAGTGTATGTAACTTGGATTGCTAACTGACTTTCCTCTTGGTTTTGTTATGTTCTTAGAAACAATGATTGGAGATTGTGAGTAAAATACCTGTACATCTCATCATGCACTTTAGAACAAACAAACCACAAAGCCTTGTCATTTCAACAGCATTATTTTTGATTTCATTTAAATGTAGTTTGACTACGTCATGCATTAATGAATTGCAACAAACACAGCTAGCACTTACCTGGGAATTTGGTTGACACAATCGTTGAGCTTTTTGTCTGTCATTTAGCTTCTAACAATTAAAGTATAAAAGCAATGTTTGCAATTAAAACAAAATTTGCTATTTGTTTTAATTTCTGATAACATAAGTGCACGGTAAGCTTCAAACATATGTTTTTATAATGGGCCAAATGCACTAACAATTAAGTATAAGACAAATATCGATTGCGAAAAACACCTCATCCTCATCATGGGGTGGAGAGAGGGGAGGGATTAGTAATTCCTTTATATTGAGTATCCTTTGATTTCTAATGAAAACCAATGAATCTAAGCTGTTAAAAAGATGTAGTATAAAGAGCTAATTCTGTTGCACTTTCTATCTAATCAACAAATACTGGATAAAAATAATATAACATTTGTCCTGCAATCATTTTATGTGTCTATTGTGTATAACTCTCTATAGAAAGGCAACAATTCAATAATCTTACAGATTGACACAAAGCCTCTTCTTGCTTCCTTTTCAAATCGCGGTCCTCTTGTATGAGTGCCCTGGTAAAAGTTACATACACATGTAGCTTGAAATAAATAAATTTGCTACACAACATGTATGCCGTAAGATACTAATCAGAACAGTTACTGCTCAATATTAAATTGATTAATTAAATTTTAATTATTCATACCTGTGAGCTGCCAAAGCTGCTGCTGCTTGACGGGCTTCTTCCGCTGCTTTTAGCAGCTTATTTATGGAGTTCCTTTCATGACCTATCAGGTGAAAGTATTACATGCATAGATTATTGAATAAGGAATTATTGCCAGGCACCCAATTCATGTACTGTATATGTACATGGATTGATCAAACTTGTACCGTTAAACCTTAAATGCATTCCATCTGTCAGGCCACCCCGTCAATATTAATCTTATGGTTAATGTTTTTAAACACTTGGCTTTGGACTTATTGTACCCATATTTTATTTTGATGGCATGTAAGCGTATTAACCATGAAGAGGAATATCCATGTTGAGGTGAGTGAGAAATCACCTTAACTGTAATAGCATTAACAACTGTCTTGGTTAGTCTACATCGTAAGTATATGGAAAGCTTAAAGAACACACCAGAAACAATGTTGCCAACAACCATCCTGTTGGAGGTCATGGTCGGATGCAATATGCGGAGTTCCACGTCACATTCCGCAACATCCAATTTACCTTGTTTTCCTAAAGCTAAAAAGAGAGGATTTTCTTCAACTAAAGCATACCTTATACTGTAACTTTCAATTAAGAGCTGTGAGTATATCAAACATAAAATTTGTCACATCTGCTTAATCATCAAAATGAGGCTAAAAATGACTTTTTTAATGTGAGCAAAGAAGACAGGAAGAAAGTATTTACTGTCCTGTATTGACTACCAAGTGTATAGTTTGCTGTATTGACCTTGCCATTGCCTCAAGGCCTCAGTTTGAGCTTTTCACAACAAGACCTCACTGTTCAATAGTAACTAGTTATTAAATCAAAGGGAAGTTTGGAAGTATAAAGTTAAGATGCAATATTCTATCTTATCGATTCAGTGTTGTTTTTTATTTCGATGGTACTGCATTTTTGATTACTTCAGCTGTTATTTTGTATCCATACATGTATGTTGATAACTTACTGTACTTGTGCAATGTACACCATTGTCACAACTTCCCTACCAAAAAGACTGTCTGTGATTGATTCATATACAGTGAACATACCCTTTTCTTCGAACGAGCTTCCTACTAAGGCTGGATGAATATTAAATTCACCCAATGCCTTCAGGCATTCAGCAGACTGCATGATGGACCTAATTGATTGTAAATGAAGTTAAGATTATAAAAAATATATTATTTTAAGTCATCTCATTTTCAGTTACATTTGTGGAAAAAGAGGTGGTTGACACAGAATCACAAGTTATTACCTAGAACAATGAAAGAAGGGTATGGATTCTAAAAGTGGAAATTAATATATACTACTTATTAACCCAAAGTGAGGTCATTACATGGAAATTGTGTGATAGGGCGGTTAATACATTAAGGCCAAGGTCTGGCATTTCCCTGTAATGACCAAACAGACAAGGTTAATAAGTTGTTTATTATAACTTACTGCCTTTTTAGCACTGGACTGAAAGAAAACCAGAAATATTTTTCATAGGTAGGAAAAAAAGAGGCTTAAAATTTTTAGTAAAATAACAAAGTTAACTGAAGCTTTGTTTTTGGCAGTATCTGCAGGCTTCAGATCCAAGACGACAGGCTGAGGCTGACTTACAATTCACTTTTAACAAAATGAGTGGTTTTGGGAACTGCTGAGCTGGATTGTAAATGTCTAAAAGCTTAATAATAAATCCACAGTAACAAGCCCTTAGGTCTTGATTGATCTTTCACCAACTCACCTTTTTGGGCAGCTTGTTATGAGGCAAGCTGCTGCTAGCAATACGTTAAAACACTGTCACCTGTTTTCCACTGACCTTAACACAGCAACTGTTTTACTTGTGGGTTGATAACGAATTATCAGCACCGGTCTGCAGTCTTCATGACTCTGCAACCTCACCTTGAAATAGAATAAAGACAATTTTATTAGAATGTATTATTATAATTTTTAATTAAATGTCCACCTCCAGAAAAAACAAATAACTATCACTTGCAAGTGTACCTTCTTTGGCTACCTGATGCACATGTACCCACCAAATGCTTTGATTAAAATTAATGGACATTCTTTCAATGTACAGGTGGATAATAATAATAACAATAATTGAAAAATAATACTTATTTTAATATATAATTTAAATTTTAAGTCTACATCATTATTTCAAGTTTTCACCATAGTCAACGGGCTACACTCACATGCCTTGTCATACTAAAATTGTATAAAATTGTCACTTCATTATAATAACAATAATCTATTAATTTCTTATTTACATGATACACTGCATTGAAAGATCAGTAAGATTTCAATTTAAATGTATCATTGTATGAACATGGCATTGTATGGCAAAGACTTACTTCAGGTGCGCCTAAACAAAGGAATGGTAGTTGTTGTGGGACATTACTGCATGCCAACAGGCGCTGTAGCACCCTTACATCATGAGCAGGACTACTTTCAGGATCTGTAAGAAATGCAAATCCACATCTCACTGAGCACTACTATTGTAGCCAGAGACCAACACAACCCTGTTAAAGGGAATTGCAACAACTGGCTATTGTTATGTGTAGGATTATTATCAGCACCTGGGCTATTAGTCCCCTTTGAAAAAATACTAAAAAATTAATAAGTACCCTATGAATCTCAGCCCAATAAAATAATTGCATTGGTAAATTTGCACAGACAAGTTAAGAATGTAGATTGTAATTATTGTAATCATCAATACACCCTATTTTTATTACAAACACATTCAAAATTAATTTTCTTTTATGTTTCCTTATTAAACACAGAGCTTTTTTAATTTATTAAATTAACCCTTAAGTGCCACTTTTAAGCCTTCTTAAGATCGTCAATTTTGAACTTCTTCCACTTATAACCTATGTCCAAGTTTGTTTATCAATTCCCAAATTTTCTTGTAATACTTGCATATAATTACTGTACCTGTCTCTGCTGCTATAAGATGGCCCCGCACTTCTTCTACTGTCCCCACTAAAAGAAAAAGTATTTCTATCACTGAATAATCAAGACAGACAATCACTGGCGAGTAACCATTATTTATGCAGTCACCTTTTAACCAAACATTTGTTGTTAAGGTAGATCAATATAAATTGTAGGAAATCTGGTCTCAATAAAATTCATACATGTAACAACTCCTTAAACTGTGACTGCACCATTGTCAGGGCAAAGTTGTGATATAAACACAAGACATCCTGATTGGTTTCTCAGCCCTAGTGTCTAAATACGTTAATTACAATTTAATTGTTGCCTTTGGCTAGAATACTTAGTAACAACCTTATTACAGCTTACCTTCAGAAGCATCCTTACAAACTGCTGCTTCTGCCATTGCACCTGAAAATACCACAGAACCTGTGGTAAAACACATAATTAATACCAGTACAAACAAATCTTGTTTCCAGGATCCCATTGCTCTGTAGCAATGTAAGTATCGTTTATTTTCTATACGTTGTTTATTTGCCCTTTCGTTACTCTTTGTTTTTATCTACATTGTCAATTTATTGATGTTGTTTTGTCATTTACAGTTAAAACCTCTTACTCCTCCAGCTGAGTTGAAAAAGCAATCAGTGATAAAACAGATTGCTTTCTATCTAACTGCTGCAAGCAGTTATTGACAGCCAATATGGCAATAACAGAAATTTAATTTTTACTAGAGTATGTGGCTAACTGGCTACTGTTAGTCTCAAACACTGTTAAAGAGTATCTGTACCTTACCATATAAAGTTTTAACAAATTCTTCCACTGCAGCATTTTTTGTAGAAGTTGCTGGAAATGTGCAAAAGAATTTCAGCATTAAAGTTAATACATGACTGTACTACCATTAATATGATTTTTAAATATTCTTACTGCAACTTAAGTGTCCACCTGTCTCTTTTGAAACCACTTCTTTTTCTAATGCTCTTCTTTTTCTAATGCTTACTTGTTTATTAATTTTCATGTACAGTGAAGGTCCAAACAACAAACAATGTTAAGCTATTATTACCAAACATTACATCGTAAATGTTACTATGTCTGCGAAATATGTGGAAATTACAACAGCTCATTCAGCGGATTACACTGTAACTTTTGACGAATTTACTACAAATGGAGATTATTACCATGCTTGGACTTTTGCTGAGTAGGTTTTGGCACTGGTGTTGACTGGAATGTTGGCCTTAACAGCACACCTTCATCATCACTGCTAATATCTGAAAAGGAATAGATTCAAAGTTTCAAAACACAAACAGTTCGAACGTGTACACTGTATCGATGTTGATGTATTTTTCATTGGATAATAATACATTACTGGACTTACACTGTTACACCTGTATGTACTGATGTCAACTACATGTAAATTATGTTTTAACACAATAATTTTTTCCCTGGGTGGCTAGTAGACACTGACACATCACTGTCAACCAAAGGTAGATATCTGTGAAAACTTAGAATGCAAACAAAGCACCAATGCAAAACTGTGTTACTTCTTAATCTACTTACTTCTAGAATGAACTAATAATAGTGTGGACTTTTCCTGCCGAAGTCAATGATAAAACATGGCTAATACTCACAGCATGGTAATGTGCCACTTGACAAGTTGGTATTTTACCTGATTGTCTGTTGGGTCTTGGCTGTGCACTGTGTAACTGCACCTCAATGACATCACTCATGTCCCCACCACTTCCTGAGCTGTCTTCCTCATCACTTCCTCCACTGATATCCATTTCAGTTTCATCACTGCTCTCTATTTCACTCTCCACCCTAACCCGACTGCCGTCGCCTTCATCACTGTCAGAATTTGCCCCATCCCCTGAAACAAAAAATCCATTGCTGAAATGAAAGCTTTTTGCCACTATTACATGTGTTTACAAAGTTTTCCGTATGTAGTATGGGCTCCTTTTACCTAACAACAGAGTGGAAATTAGCTAGAGTCCACCTTTAGCATCTAATAGTTGGAAGTCAAAGCTTCTTTTACCTCTTACAGCAGATGATGTAGACCTTCCAATGTTAGTATGCTGTTGGGAAATATCTGTAGAGAGTGTGCAGCATACACTCACATTCAATAAATAATGACGGGATAGTGATAAAACAAATAAGCTTACAGTGCGACTACTCAAACCAAGGCCAGCAAAACAAATTTCATACAAATTATCCCATCTCCATCGAGTATCTAAACAACAGAATCTCTACAAATGTTTTCTATTATGCTTAACATGCAAATTATCTGCTGTGTAACTGTACAAAACATATCAGGCTTGAAAAACAACCGTCTTCAGGATAAAAAATAGACATTCTCAATTTATGTGGGTGGCCTTGGTTCCGTTACTCGCACTGTAAGACTTACATGTATAGGCAGACGTACAAATCTTGAAAGAGTAAGATAGCATAAACCAATTAAAAATCATTAATCAAACAGTGAATTTTATAATTTCACACAGAATTTTTCGGGGTGAACCCAAGCTTAAATAGATGAAAAGGTGACACCGTTGCTGATTTCACAACCCTGATAAAGCACTTTCATCTTTTTCCACGATTTATCTGCCTCATCCACCGCACATCAATGTGACGCGTAAAACAACAAAACAAATTGTGAAGTTCCTCATTGTTCTCTTTTCAGTGACCCTTTCAGAGCGAACACACATGCCGTATTCACAGTGTAAAACGACGACCTCTCAGTGTGGCCGGGAGGTACGGGGGCGAGAAACAATCGGATCTGCAGCAACAGGGGCTCTTTTCTCGGAAATCTACTTAACTTACGGGCCCACAAACCATGATAAATTATTATTTTGAACTCAAAATCTCGAAAAAAGTGGAGTGTGTTCAGAAAACTCTAATGAATTTAATTTAATTTCTGTATAATTTTCAACAATTTTTAAACCGCCATCTGAAATGAAATGAAAGAGGTTTTACGGGCTCGGCACGTTATTACAGGGATCGTCGGGAAATGGCCCCAAGCTGAGACTTTTCCCAGATCATGACATTGTCAAGGACTGTCTTGACGGTGACGAGTTGCAATAAGTGTTCGCGTTGAAATTTGCATTACCATTGGGAGGGAAAAATGAGAGAATTGTTGCCTGTTTGCCTATGATAGTCTCTCGCTTTCTATGGGTTAAGGTTAATGGATCAAAAATAAAATAGTTGTGTAAAAAGATATCATCTTGTGTTGCGCGGGTGAACTCAAGTAATCACAAACGGTTCTCTGAAAGGAATACCTTGTGCCGACCCGTCGTTTGTGGCATTTCCCGGGTCTGTCCTCGAGGAGGCCTCATCTAAAAAAGAAAAAACCGATCCACCTCATTCTCCTGATGTTACTGAACGCTGTTGGGATATTACGGCACGAGCAGACGCAAGCGACGCTTTTTTGTAGGCTGAGTGAAATCGTTGCAAGTTGAGAAACTGAGTTCAATTATAGGAATATTAGTATATCTAAATTTTATTTTCCTTTCGAATCATGGCAATTTTCAAAGAATATACTCACCATGTGATGCTTTCAGGTAGATTTTTCCTCTGTACTTAAATAACAATTTCAGTGCGTCCCCACACATGGAATAAATGTTGCCCACCGGAGACAGGACATTTGTGTTTCCCACACTTTTGTAAAACTTTACTCTGAAATGAAGAAATATAATCTTTAGCAAAACGTAAGACCATTTCTCAAAATCTACGTCGGAACTTGTGAGAATACAATAAAACAGGTACTCGGTGCCATGCCTGGTTATATGTAAGTCACCGAACCGTTCCGCCCGAGGGCTAAACCTAAAGTTATCAGTAACTTTTGTTATAAGAAAAACATGAATCATACAAACCTCAGTAAGAAAATAATTAATAGCTAGCGCTATTCAAACTATAAATGCGTCGACGTTTAGGGCCATGAGAGCATGTTTCGTTTTTAGGCCAAAAATCAAGTTCAAAGAACGAATGTCGTCAAGATTTTAAAATACAGTATCGAGAACATGAATGAGTCTGAAATTGTACACTTTGCTTTGATGGTTGGATTATGGAGTTCCACGGGTATAAAATTCGGTTTTAGAACGAGTCGCGGTAGACAATTGCTACGAAAAGCTGAAAGAGTGCTGAGATAACCTGAACTGGTAATACCACTCATGCACTGGTAACAATTAAACGAGCATGATTTTCATGTTACTTGCCTCGCAAACTCCTCCCTGGATAGGAAGTTCAAGAACGAATTTGATAAAATTTCGCCAATATGATGGCTCGTAGCATTGTTGCTGAATTCAATGTCTTTCACTCTACCACTGTCACATAGATTTTTCACTGTAGATGTCCGTGGAACGCGAAGTTCATCGTCGTTTCGCAGCAAAACGAAGGTCCTCTTGACGTTACGAGATCTTGTTGGCTTTTTTGAATTGGCGCTTGTATTAGACATGATAAGAAAAAAATAGAACGAAGAGAACGTTTGGTAACTTCCACTGTATGCAGGATCTGGCGCATGGGAGACTCAAAAGAACGCTTGACGTGTATCACACCTTTTGTATGGCATCACAGTACTGGAAAATTGTCAGGAAAAGCCGAACATCACCGGAAATTGCACTATGAAGTAAAATCCATCAACCGTGATGACTCATGATGTTCAAACAGTTTGACGAGCTATCCTGAGCAATGAATCTCGCGGATATCACTATCCTTTCGAACGGTCCTGTATTGGAATTGATTCGGTGGCTGCAACAACATAATTGTCTTGCAAATCCTCTCAGATGTGTACCATGCAATCATTCAATGGACCTGACTGAGAGAAATAGAGACCACGTTGATGGATATCTCTGGTTTGTTTGTGGTATACTCCAGTGATATACAGTTAAACGTAGTATACATGGTTTTTAACTAAAGTGTTAGTTGCGGATCGGACTCTTGAATTAGATAAATATGTCAGTATGTTGATGGCGTGGTATAATACTAGCGCTGATCAGTTAGTTTACCCGGCAAAGTGAACACACCCTTTTTATATCAATAAACCTTTATTTTACGTTTTTGTTTTTGCGACATCAGAGCAAGCCGCACAAGGATGTGACATGAAACTAGAGTACCACATCACAGCAAACACGATGAATACACTATTTTAACGTTTTCATGTTGAAATCGAAGAAAAAATAAAAACATTCAGCCTCCGCTTCATCGCACTGGTCAATAACAACTCATGACATTGGAGATATTATTTCTTCTCCATTTCAGGAAGTGTTCCATGTGTCACAGGAAAAAGTCATTGCGCACTGGAAGTTTCTTTAGAGAATTTCCAAGACTTCCCTTGGGAAAACTGTTGATGTGCATATATTTCTGGGGCGTTCGTGAACTGCGCACAGCTGTCGCACAAATGTTGAATCTGACCAAGAATACTGTTGGCAACGTATACGCCTTGCTCAGACATTACTGTGGAAGGGACATACAAGATAGGCCTATTGTTCCATTTGGGGGCCGTGTTTATGTGGTGAAATGTGACGAGAGTCAGTTCAAGCACAAGAGTAAAGTGAGTATCCAACCAGTCCCTGTAGCTGACTTGCTTTAGCGTAGAGGTTGAAATGAATTACTGTGGTGGATCGGCCCAATCAACAACTGTGGAGGAACCTCACTTGTCAATAACGTCTGAATGTAGCTGTATTGATATTGCTGACACCCGTGAATGTTACATCGAGATTAATGTCAAATGGTCTAAAAAAACTCAACCGTTGTTAGGGAGGCCAAAAAAAAAACATCAAAATATTTATCTCTCCACCGGGAATTTATTTAATGTGATAATTTTCCTTTGCAGTACAATCGAGGAAGAAGAGCTAGAGATGTTGTTTGGGTTTTCGGTGTCCTCTCTACAGAGTACAGCCCCTGTCGAGGTTACTTTCAAGTCGTTCCAAGACGAGACAGAACAACACTTACACAAATACTACGAAGGGTATTACTACCAGGATCGGAGGTCCACTCAGACGATTGGGGTGCATATAGGAACCTCATGCGTCATGTCCCAAATGTTACGGTTCATAGAACAGTAGTCCATCGCAATAATTTCGTAGATCGCGTAACAGGTATACACACACAAGAGGTTGAATCAGCATGGAGTCGCCTGAAGTACCACATCAAGCGAGAAAAGGGTATACGCGCGTTGGACCTGCAAGACTTTCTAAATGAAGAAATGTGGAGGCAATGGAGGGGGTTGGATTCTGTGTTTCAAAATGTAGTTTCTGTAATAACTCGTTATCACCAGTTTTAGACCATCCAATCCATTACAATACAAATCATGATGTCATCAATCTAAGTAATTTGGGACGAAGACTGTAAATGAAAAATAAAAAAATTGAGGCACTGAGTCCAAGACCGAACTAAAAACACCTTGAAATGTGATTGTGATTACTCAGTGCATTCATGAAATTTGCATTTAGTCATTGTTTGTAGCAGGGGGAATATATACCTGAGTAAAAGGATAGAATTGAGCACTGACAATTGCAAAATGACAATTGTTGTGTCTGCTATCCACCTTCTATGCAGTAGATCCAAAGAATAATTTTATATTGCACTTCCTTTTTACGTAAGCTACCCTCGATAATGCTCCATATGTCAGTGGTGACTGTTCTTCGGCCAGTTCTGTCATGCTTGAAGCGCCTCTATTTTACTGACAAACAGAAATTATCACATTTTGCATCTAACACTATCGGCATACTAATTATACAGCGGTCAAAATGCTTACACCCGCATAATTCTGAACATATAACCATTTATTGAAACTGCAACCAATCAGGGCGTTTCTCGGGCACAGCAGATCTCGTTAAAGCGTAGGATCGTCGCTTGCAGAAAGCGTAACGAGCTCGGGAAGACTTTTGCGCTTTTCAGTCTTAAAATGCCGCAAGAGCCAAGGTTGAACTGAACAGTCTTGTCTTTTACCAGTCAGATAGTACGCGGCCTTTAATTGACCAATAGACCATTTCCGAACTACCTCAGTTCTCTTTTTCAAAGTGAGTAAAGGGGCTCATCCTTTCATATGCTAATCAATTTTCATTCTCACTTAATTCCATGTGAATGAAGATTGCTTTGCATGTGAAAGGACGAGTACCAAGACTCGATTTGAAAAGGAGGCCTAAGGTGATTCGGAAATGGCCTATTTAGTGGGTCGTATTCCACTTCACTGCTCGCCTGACTTTATTATGGGTTTTCTTGCTCGATTCGATTAGCAAGAAATATTGTTTTCCATGCTCTTTAGTTTTTTTGCACTTCGAAGTATCGGTGACCTTCCATGCCAGTTTCCTTGGGAATAATACGGGTGGGGATTTTGTCCATTGCTTTCGCATAAACTGTTAAGTATATCTAGGCGCTACTGGAAAGTACTTTTCTTAGGATGCAAATGGTTCCTAGGTACTGACCTTCTGTAGGTTATCGTCGTCATAAGCTTTATTTGTGCACGGTAAAAACATCAGTACAATGATTTAAAAAAGAAATAAACTGATTTACATGTTTGCCGTGTGGGAATACGAGGTAGCTTTAAGGCGGTTGATTTCGCTTTTAAACGATTGAAAGGATCTACTTGCTCTGACTTTTGGGGGAAGATTATTCCATAACAATGCCCCACTGTAGAAGAAACTGCGTTTCAGGTAATCAGTACGGGGCTTGGGTAGAGTGAATTTACAATCCTGATCCCTGAATGGTGTAAACAAGCCTTGAAGTTATTCCGGAATCTGATTATTACACGCATTAAACATAAGTTTCATTTTGAATTTCATCCTTCTAGTAGAAAGATCATCCCAGCCAAGTCTAGCGCAAAGGGCAGTAGCACCAGCATAATAATCAGACTTTGTAATAACCCGAACAGCACGATTTCGTAGTTTTTAAAGCTTGTCTGCCAATTCGTTACTAGGACCGTCCCAAGTGGGAGAGCAGTAGTCGCAATATTGTTCAATGAGTGCTCGATAAATAAGTATAGCTATGTCTTCACTTATAAAGGGCCTTAGCCTTTTAAGTGCACCTATACCTGAGGAAATAGACTTAGTAATTTCGTTAACATGCCTAGACCATGACAAATGTTGGTCAATGAAAACTCCCAATTTTCTGAGCTCCGAAAAACAAAGTCAAAGTTGAGATGAGAGATGAAAAACTCTGTAAATGTGGTTGCAAAGAACGATTATAACATTCGAAAACAATTACATCACTCTACTGAAAAATGAGAAGAAGTCGTCGTCTGGGGATTTCAAGGTCATCACTCACCTCGTATTCGTTAATGTTACATTGACATTACTTTTACCTTGTCATTACGAAAAAATAAATGAAGACAGGCAACACGCGCACCTGTATTGGGGTTTCCATTCGAATAGTTTTTACTGACTAACAGACCCAGGGTGAGGATGTGGTAGAGTGAACAGAGCGAACAGTTGCCAGTAATGTTTGTCGGCGACCGCCGGATCCTTCAAGTGCGACTGTCCGAGGGAAGAACTTGTACAGGCTTAAGTTCAGAACGGCTTTCTCGGCAACTAAGAGAAATTTACGCCCTTTCTTCCGTTCATGTATTTTATATCAGCGCTGGAAATAGTTTTTCTGACTAATCTTTCATCATCATCATCATCGCCATCATCATCAGCGTCGTCATTATCACCCGTAAGTTGCTCAAAATTCTTAAGTTGTTGCCGCCGATCGGGTATCTACCAAAGGCAAATATTTATGCCAAATGTCTAATTACAATCAGTCTTTCTTTCTCACAGAGATCCGGCTTCCCCAAGCTGTTTCATGATGTCTTTGAAAGGGTCATTTTCATACGAAACTGAGTTGTCAAAGGCGGAAATTTCTTACTTTGAGCTTTCAACTTTTAATGTATTCTTATTGGAGGAACCGCGGCTAACGACAACGTTTAAGTCACAAGTTGTAAAACGTTTTCCATGACCGTTGAAAAAATGAAACAAGGTTTACTGAGATAGCTTTCCACAGTTGCTTACAATTTAATCGAATTGCCACTAAAATGGAAAGTTTCTCTAATCGTTGAAAGTCGGCCAAATCCTAAACATCAAACGAATTTATAATGTGAGTTATACCAGCGTAAGGTAAAAGGGAGTTGCTAACGTTTTGAGCGTTTGGACTCGTAAGAACGATTGACGAAGATTCGCTTCGACGTACATTCGCTCCGAAACATCAGCACCTCCAGTTTACCTTACGGTGGTATAACTTACTTTATCAATTCGTTTGATTATCTCAATTTCTTTTGTTTCAATTCCCCACCGACGCAGCACGAGTTTTCTCTAACTGAGAAACTATCATCACAAACCCTGATAACCTCCGTATCGTTACTGTCGTTAATTTTGAATCATCCAACAGAAAAGGGCCGGACTCACGAACTTACTAACATACTTAAAGACACGTCACGCTCTTGCTAAGATATGTTTTATGCAGTGTTGGTTACAACTGAATCATAATAAAGGTGTACCCATAGGTGTCTGCTAACTTCATAGGTCTCGATAAATTACCATTAGCATACACTAGTCAAAGGAAGTAGCATAAAGTATTGCATGCGGCAAGTTAATTTAAATAAACGCGTCTATTTCTTCAATTGTTGCCAACGATGTTGGATGGCCTTCACTTTCACCTATCCACTTCGTGCCATGGGGCACATAAGCCCTCAACACCACTCCGCCAAACAGCTCTGTCAGCCGCTGCGATTTGCACCTCACTCCAATTCTTCCAACCAGCCTTTTCCCGTTCCCTCTCCACCGTCCTCCTCCATGTTATCCTTGGTCTGCCCTGTTTTCGTCGCCCCTTCGGCGTCCAGGGTAATGCAGTCCTGCAGTCATTATTCGGTTCTTTCCTCGTGATGTGGCCGATGAATTTCCATCTCCGCCTTCGCACCTCCTCACTGAGGTTTTCCATCTCAGCCATCTTCAGGACTTCTTTGTTTGTAATTCTTTCCTGCCAGTATATCTTAAATATCCGTCTAAGACATCTGCTTTGGAAGACGTCGATTTTGTTTTCATCACTTTTATTCATCTTCCATGTCTCGCAGCCATACATCAAGACTGGCTTTACCAGTGTCTTATATAGCCTGACTTTGACTCATCGACTGATGCTACTGCTACTCCAAATCTTTGTCAATCTGAAGAATACCCCTCTCGCTTTGACTACTCTGTTGTGGATGTCTTCAGGGCCTCCGCCCTCTTTGGAAGCTGTAGCTCCCAAGTACACAAATCTATCAACATCCTCTATTCCTCGTCCATTTACCTGCACCATATCGTTGTTCCGCGATTTTATTCTTAGCAGTTTACATTTGTCTATATTGACTTTCAATCCTACCCTTTCTGCTTCATGGGCCAATTTATCGGTCTTAGTCCGAATGTGCTGCCTTGTCGATGTCAAAAGAGCTATATCATCCGAAAAGTCGAGATCCTCGAGCTTTGTGGTGAACTTCCATCTTATGGCGGTGTTCCCCTCTTGCACTGTATTTCTCATGATTACCCAGTCACCGACTAGTAAGAATGGTAAACCTGACACGTTACAGCCCTGTTTCACTCCAGTTTTGATCTTAAACCATTCCGTTGTATCCTGGCCATCCACTACGGCGCATTGAAAGTCATCATAAAGCGCTTTCACCATGTTGATTATCCTGGATGGTATGCCATAGCTTCTCATAGTCAACCATAGACTATCCCTGTGGACTAAATCGAACGCTTTCTCGAAATCTATGAATGTTGGATGGGCTCCATTCTTAATACGTTGTGATATGTATGTCGATGTAAAAGACTTTGGTTTGGGTATTGAATGGTTTGGTCTGCAAACTCTGATGTGGACTGAGTATGCAGCCATAGTTTGAGATGCTTACAACCAGGAAGCATCGACAAGGTGAAAATGGTCCAGAGTGGAGCAGCCTGCTACATCGATATCAAAAAGACACCAAATGCTAGAGGAACTCAAATGATACACCTAGGAATTAAACAGGAAGCGAAATAGGCTTACAATGCCGTATAACACGCATAATAATTACATAAATAATCCTCTTTGGTCCGACTTCAGCATAGGGTTTTCACTGCAACGTCCCAGTGAAATCGATTTTGCGTTGTGCATTTCACTTCATGCCATGACATCCCTGCTGCTCGTCCTCGCGTTCCATCTGCACTGTTATTCGTCATAGTGTCTGGTGTTTTGTTTCCTCCTGCTCCCCAGAGGAAATAGGAGGAACAGCAGGGACTGAAGGATGATATTTTTTTGCAGGTTCTCTCCAGATGTGTTCAATACAATATTATTTCCTTCTCCTGATGGTATATTCAAGCCTTTGTTGTTGGAACGCTGTTACATGTGTTCATTTGATAAATTTAAAGTCCCTGGCCACTAGAATCCAAGGATGCAACGTGGCCTGCGATTGAAGACCAGGGTTCAGTGGTGATGATCCTCTTAGTCAGACTCCAGGTCTCAGATCCATAAAACCAGAACGGACCTGACGAGTTGACGATCCTCAGATTGGTCCATGTAGATATACATGTGGATCTGCGAACAGGTCTCAGAATTGGGAAGGCAGCTTGCGCACCCCTGTACATATGCATGGCTTCGAGACCGCCATGCTATTGAGTAGCAGGCTTATTTGACAGGATCAGTGCCACCCCTTTCTCGTGCGGACCGGTCAGGCACATGCTCAATGTCAGACCGTAGTAAAGAATACTGTTTCTCCGTTCTGCCCATCTTGCTTGCCTAACTTTCATGATGGCTAAGACCAATCCCTTCATCGCATGTCCAATTCAGTGCATTTTACCAGTCTGTGGAGAACATGGTACGTACGTTCTATGTTCCAACTCGCCACTTACGAAACTTGGGGGACAAACGTCGGTCCCACTCGGTTAGTCATAGAAAGTGTAGGAAACATTGGAAAAAAAAGTCCTTTCTTTTTTAAAGAAATTTTGTTTTAGTAGTCCAGGCCGAATGTTCTTATCTTCCTGCGGCTTTAGGTTGATGTGTATATTATTAAGTTAGACGCAGATTGCATCCTCAATAAAGCGGTAGCGACTGGACAAGCTGAAACTGTAGAATCCAGCTGAAGAAGAAATTAAGTCGAAACCGGTCCGGGAAATGGCTTGTTTAGGTTTGAGACGGCTGGATCGACACCCAACCATAAGTGCTCACAGGCCTTCGGGTGTCCTTCCTTAATTTCCAGTGCGAAACCGCAAGGGAGGTTTCAATACGGGAGATGGGAGGCAGGCAGGATCTAGACATCATCCTTATTGCAGAAATGTTAATAATTAGCATCAATCATAGGGCTAGTCCTAGTGCTGTTTTTTTTTTTGGCTAGTTTTGCCGTTCAGAAAATAGAAGAATTTTCTACAGTTTATTATTTGCGCCACACAAAATTATATTCTTTTCCAAATTCTCAGCCTCTGAATTATTCTCAAGATATTCTGAAAATTCCAGCCTCGATATTCTCAGACATTAACTCCCATTTCCAATCAGCCCCCCGTTAAGAAGTCGATTTTTGTAATAAGCTCCTCCCCTCTCGAACAGGCCTCCTCCCCTTTTGTACGTATTGCCTAATACGAAACTTCAATGCCAAAATAGTATACGGTTCACTCAATTCACATTCAATGATGTTTCATTCGCAGACATCCTTATAAAACAATCCGTTTCACTTTAAATTTAACTACAGTTATCTGAGTTGTACAAAATAGGCGTGTACGTTTAATATTTGAAATAAAGGCAATCCTCTTGGTTAAAATGAAAACGCAATGTGATTAACTTTCTTGGTTACTGGCTTTGTTTAGTTCCGAGAAAAATAGAATACAGATTCAATTGCATTGCTGATGGTTTGATATTCTGTGCTCTAGGGGACACGAAAGGCTACAAATACAAGCTTGTTTCAATGCTGCAGTGTACAAATCATCCTGAAAAATGTAAAATGAAGTAATAGCAGTCAAAACAGAAACAACTGTTGCCAGTTAATATGTAGTACCATTTTACGGAAGATTACTTTTCCCATGGTGGTGTAAAGTAAAAAACTTGAAGTATACCTGTGCAAAAAAACCGCTAAAGTAAGGAGTCGAATGTGGACTCGATTTTAGCTGAAGTGCGTCAATTTTACAATGTCAGGAACATATAGAATCATGTGCTAGGGAAAAGGTAATGGAGAGAAACACGCTCGGACACGCTATATTTGGATATCCCGTGGTGAGATGCCCCGGACGAGATCAAGAGGCGAAGGACAACAGGTTGCCTACCAAGCAGTCGACTGAGCGGGAGGCTATAAAACAGGGGAATAATAACAAAAAAAAACCCTCTCTCCTAGTCCTCCGCAGAAGCTAAAATGGAATTTTATTATTGGGGCACTTTATGCAGCGGAAATACGCGTCCAATCTTTTCAGGGGCACCCAACGAATGATTTCGGTAAAATATCTGTTCGAATGTAAGGTCGCCTAAATTTTTCGGAAAATTTCTCCTCAAGGGAAAGAACACGTTGTCTTGATTTTCGGAAAAAAAAATTGCCCTAGAATTTGCGTAATTTAGGTGGTCGAGAAAAAGTTGTCCAAGACTTTTTCGTAAATAGATAGTCAACAGAAAGTTACCCTAGAATTTTCGTTCGAGTTACAACTCGCAATTTTTGGACGTCGTCCGCAAGTTAGGGATGTATAATGCATGGGTGCAGAAAATCGAAGCAAGATTTATCTGAGAAGGCAGTCCAAATTCACCAAATCAGAACGTCTTCAGTTGTTTAACGTTGCACTCTCGTACTGACTTGAACGACCTGGTAAGCTTAATTCTCACAGTCTTTATGCTGTTGACCGACCATTCCGACGCGATAAAATGTGCGTTTTCTGATATTGGGTCGGTCGGTCGGATTGAAAAAAAAGAAAGTTAAAAAAAAAGTCATAAGAATTATTTCAAGTGAAAAATGCTCCAACTACGTACTGAGTTACTTTTTTTTAAATGCCAAAAATTTGGGTCGGTCGGACGACGCTAAACGGAGAAAAAAAATAGGATGGCCTTAACGCTTATGGATAAGCTGGATATGTTTATACTAGATTTTTTTTCTCCTTGTTTAAAACGCTTTTCCGCGATCAAATTAAAAACTGGAAATTTTATCGGTTTCAAACATGTATAGGTAATAACAATAAACATTCACCTTACATCTAACTGATCTAAGTGATCTGAATGCTTTATTTTTCTAAGTTATGGAAGATATGGTCGACGGTAATGTCGGCTTCTTTGTCTCTGTTCAGTAGCGTGTGATTTCTTCCCCTAATACTTTCGAATAAAAAAGTTCATTACTCCCCTGCAATCTTCGGATGCGCGTTACGGTTTGCCTAAAATTTTCGGAATCTTTTCATAGACGCAAGCTTTTACAAAAAAGGTCTCCTAAAAATTTCTAACGACAGCAATGCTAGCAAGAGTCCTTCATTTTTCGAACAGACCTATAAAGGTAGCTAAAACTTTCGGATGAGCCAAAAAGGCCGCCTAGGATTTTCGAGACGAATACAGTTCCCCTAAGAAATCCGAACAGATAAATAGTTTTTAGGGCAGCTCCAAATTAATGAAACAGGCTTCTAAAGCATAGAAAAATCCATTTAAGGCACTTCTGAGGTATTTGGAAAAATTTGGTCGTTGGGTGCCCCTGTCTTTTCATTTGAGAGCTTAAAATTTAGTGGCGTTCTGTAAAAAAGAAATAAGGCACTAATTGTACTCTGTGTTTTTGTTTTTGTCATAATTAAGCTGGGATCTGCGGTTTGGTGCTCTGTTATAATTATAACATCCGGAAAGCAGAATGAAGACAGTGGTCCTATTGTACAATCTGGTAAATTATTAAAGACATATCAGATGTCATACTAAAGCAAGATATTGCTCTCCTCGTGTCTTCTTCCCTGGTCTTCTTCGTCGATCTAGCCCGTAAGAATAAATCGACACAATGAGCTTTCCTTCGCCATCAAAGCGCGTGTTCGACCATGTAAAGTTCAGCGACGACCTTCCAAGGGAATTCCTGTGTGATATTTGGTACGATGTCGAATATTTGCTCACCAATTCACAATTTATATATAACTAAAGTTGCAGCGGCTGAAGAAAGCCTCTGTTCATAAGAAAGTGCGTAATGGCTCTTTCCAAAAAAATCACACACAGATTGTATTTGATCGCTTTCTTATTGACCTATTTATTTTCTTTTGTAGTTCGAAGCCAATCCTGGAGGCACACATGGCCACTCCATGCGGTCACAGTTTTTGTGGATTCTGTGTTGCAGAATTTAAGAAAACAACTGGCCAGCTGACCTGTGCAATGTGTAGGCAGCAAGTGGACAATTTTTGCAAGAATATCTTTGTTTGCAGCCTGCTCTCCACTTTCCAGGGAGAGTGCCTCGCTTGCAAGGACCATTTCAGCTTGGACTCGTCCGCCGAGCACGTTAACAAGTGTCCACATATGGAGATGCAGTGCCATTTGTGTGGCGAGAATTTCAAACGCCAAGATCAAGCTGTACACGCGGACGCATGTACCATGGCAGAAATTGTGTGCCACTGTGGAAAGAAATTTCCAAGGAGAGACCAGTGCGAGCACGTTGCAGAGAAATGTGACTTCGCCAAAGTGTCTTGTCCCTTGAACTGCGGGGAAATGATTGAAAGGTATGTTGAGTTTTATATCCAACACAGATCACTAAGAAAGGTAAAGGAGTTAAATACTACTTTAGAAGTCCCGTGTGAAGGTATCAGCGTACCCCAAATGACCATCTTCCGTTGAAGCTGCTTTACAGCTCCGCGTTTATCGCAAACCCCAGTAAGGTATATATTTTATGAAAGCCTAAGAATTGAAGATTACACATATATACTTATTTGAAGTTGAAAAGTTTATGTTGTGCGAATAGAGCGTTTGATTTCCAAAAGTACCGAGACTCACAAATCCAGTTCGTTTCCGGTCGGAATTGAACGGGAGAAAACTACCAACATCGCTATGTGTCCTTCACACCTTCCTCTAAAAGACTGTGTAGGGGAAATATGATTACTTGTCTGCTTTTTAACAGGCAGTTAAACTTAAGGAGTTTGAAAATGAAGCGTTACCTTTGCTAAAATAGCTATAACTTTTGAAAGAGGTACAAAATAAAATTTTTCCGGCACAGTTTTGTTGCCCGATTATCGGGCAACGTTCTTGCCTAATTGCAGCGGAAAGCGTCGAGAATTCATTGAAAACGAGCTTAAAATGTGCGCCCTACTCTTCGAAATTTGGTTTTGAGATGCGGCGCGAAATATACTTTGGGGCGGTTTTCCGGTGTAATTAGGTTAATTACACAAGACATGTGAAAATGATTACACGTTGATCGATGAAGGGAAGGCTCGTTTTACTTTAACAAAGAGAACTCATCAATTACAAAGCGGTCTCGGGTTTTGCTTCTGGGGGGAAATATCTGTTACAAGTCATTAGTGCAGTCACAAGGTGCTCGCATCTCAAGATCCAAAACGATCCAAGTCCAGATCTCGCTGAGGCATTCTCAAGCAAAGTCGCATCTGCTTTGCAAAAGCGACAAGACACTGATTTCAAAAGATTTTCCTGCAGGCCACTGCAGGAAACAATTGTTCGGCCAGACAAATTTTGCCATGACTCCGTTGCTTCTACTTCAGGCTCTTCTTTCTTCTTCTCAGCGATTTTAGATCGGCTGGCACCAACTTCTTCGGTTTCTTTTTCTTGTTGTTCTGCTTCTAATGCCAGCAGCTTCTCCTGTTCAAAATACGACCCTTTTAGGTTGCGGCCAGAGCTTCGGCCAAATCTTTGTCAAATGTTTTTCCATTTCGGCGCATTCTGCGCACTTGCAAACGGACTCGAACTTTTCCTTTGAAAACATCGCAGAGTAAATTTCAACGTTAACATTCGAATCAACTCGTCGCTCGAACTTCAATTTGCGTGCTAGGAGTCGTTTCTCCTTAATAATTTCTTTTAGAATCAACCTTTTTCCTTTTTTTTTTTTTTGATGAAAGGCCACAATGAGACTTATTTGAAAATATCGAAAGCTGCCGTTTTTCTTCAAAATGATGAATTTTGGGGTATGCTGATACCTTAAGCTGAAACGTTAGTGAACAAGTCCTAATTTCAACAGAATCGCTCTTTGTCTACCAACCGAAAGAAAAGCCAGACTAATAATTGAATGATGAGTTCTCGAAAGAAATGTAGTTACTCAATTTAATGCAGTGTCTTTGAACGCTAAATCCGCAATGCGTATTGTATAATTTTGCCTAAATACAAAAAAAGACCGATTCAATTGAGCCCTGATATGACTCAGATCAAAGGTCATCAGAAAGCTTGCGGTTTGACAGATCACGTTCGCTGATTTGGAAAGCTGTATGGATGCAATCATCAATTCTTTCTCCATGTGACTACATCACATTTCCTTAAAATGAAAGAACAACAACAATCTTTTGTGTTTTAATTTTTCATTTTAAGGTATTTAATTCCGTCGCATACACTACAGTGCCCGTCCGCTGTGGAATATTGTCCAGTAAAGAGGTGTGGCGCCAAGGTGCGAAAAGGCGGAAAGGCAGCACACGTAGAAAAAAATCAAAGCCGCCATTATTCGTTACTGCTACAGGAAAAGACGGACATCCTTTGGACAGTGAACGAAGTGGTGAGCATCAGTAGTGGGTACTGCGTAGTAGTCGTCATTGCAGGCCGGTACTAGGGAGTGTGGCGAAGGGCTCTCGAGGCCCCCAGAATAAGAATTGAAAAAAAAAATTCCATTCACAAGAGCCCAGGGCAATTGTATGGCAAATACACGTATTCAATGAAAGTGGAATTGTAAACGTGATTGGTATTAATCTTACAAGACTCTTCAAGTGAATTTGATTTTGTTCAATTTCTCTACATTTGTTAACAGTATACAAATTGTGGAATTCTAAATACCCGCCTCAAACAAAAAAAAAGTGCTAACGTCCTCAATAAAATGTGAAATTAGGAATTTTCACGTCTTATTCTTGCATGGACGCCAAAGAAATGTACCTATATTTATAGTGTCATAAACGTGGAGAGTTCATATTTTGTTTTGTAAACATATTGCTTTGACATTCCCGTTGCCGCCGCCGTCGTGCCGCCCTTAACTCCCTAATGTACATATTTTAAAGGGGGAGGGGTAGCTTCTTTTGGTCAATTTTCTCGGCACCCTCAGTTATTTTAGCCTTACTACGGGAAAGAGTAATCAGGAAAAGTAGTATCCCAAACGCCCATATTTCATAAGCCGCACGTAACTCAGTGTACAAAACAGATTAAGGAAAGCCCTATTTCAGACAGATCGGGATACGTAATTTCAAAAATAGCCTTAAGCTTTGTAAGTCTTGTTTATTTCTTTTTCCTACAAACTTTGATTATTTTGTTACAGCCACGGATATGGTATAAGGTTATACCTAGAAGATCTGGCGCAGTGGCTGCCTTCAAATGGAGTATACCATCTCCTCCAGTAGAAGATGAAATTATCTGCAGCCCAGAATTTGAAAAGTGGGACAAAAAGTGGAAAGTCTTCTGCGTCCAAAAAGGAGAAAGGTTGCATTACGGATTAGAGTACTTCCGGGGGGTGGAACGTACTCACGTAGCCTTGAGGTAAATAAAAGGGGTAAAAAACGGGCGTGTGTGCATAGTATGACTTGCGTGATCCAATTCAGAGTAGAGTAGAGCTTGCAACTCCTAGTAACATACCTGGAATCACACGTTAGGAACAAAATGCTAGAGGTGTCACACTTTTCACACATGCATTAACATAGCATAGAAATGTACTACAGAAATAAGCTTTGGGTAACAACCCTTTCCACTAATGTTTCATTCTCTGTGAAACGTTGTTTTAACATGTATGGAAAATCAAGATAAAATATTGATCAGGAAATCAAATTAAGGTAGTTTCAAACATGCTATCGATTTTTTCACAGTTTTCTTGTGTCACACCAAGATGGCAGTTCGCATGTGCACCACTTCCATCATGCCAGACTGAGAGAGGGTGAGATGGTGCAAGGGATTCACAAGGCTATACCAGAGTCCATCACTGTCAAAATGGAGCTGTTAGAACCAGTCCAACAAATAGATGAATCTAGTCCAAGTACAAGGATTAGTTGGATATTCTGACAAGTTTTTAGTTTTGAAATTCATCTGACAATTTTGTATTTTGATACTGAAACAAAACTGAATTAAACTGAGTACAGAATAATTTTGAGAAGTTCTTAATGTGCGTGTACGAACAAAAGATAGCTTCCATGAACAGCTGGGCAAAAGATCTTTCCTTTGATTTAGAGTTAACAGTTATGACACAACTAATGTACAATGGATACATGTTTTCATTACACCATCTTCGGCCTTCTCGCTTTTAATATAGTTCAGTGATATCAAGCCCATATAAAGAAAATATGACGAGGTCTAGTAATAAAAATCCATCTGATAAGTTGTTATTTTGATACCGAAACAAAATGGAATTAAACTGAGTAAAGAATAATTTTGATAAGTACTTAATGTGCGTGTATGGAAAAAAGGTACCTTTGTAGGGAAACATTAAAAGCGTATTTTTAGAAGAGAGTTTGATTTAAGTATTAAGTTTAACAGGTGTATTAGAATGCATTTAAACAGGGCGATTTTACGGCTAATTACAAATGACAACGTAAATAGTCAATTTAAGGAGTCTTGTAACTTGCGATTTGAATGGGTCTTAATAGTGGCAATAACAGAAATTTTTAAAGTGGCAACTTTAAGGGATCTTAAAAGTGGCGATTGTACGAAGTCTTAAAGTGGCGATTGTAAGGAGTCTTTAAAGTGACGATTGTAAGGAGTCTTAAAGTGGCGATTGTAAGGAGTCCTAAAAGTGGCGATTGTAAGGAGTCTTAAAAGTGGCGATTGTAAGGAGTCCTAAAAGTGGCGATTGTAAGGAGTCTTAAAAGTAGCGATTGTCAGGAGTCTTAAAAGTGGCGATTGTAAGAAGACTTAAAAGTGGCGATTGTAAGGCGTGTTAAAAGTGGCGATTGTAAGAAGTATTAAAAGTGGCGATTGTAAGGAGTCTTGAAAGTGGCGATTGTAAGGAGACTTAAGAGTGGCGATTGTAAGAAGTCTTAAAAGTGGCGATTGTAAGGAATATTAAAAGTGGCGATTGTAAGAAGTCTTAAAAGTGGCGATTGTAAGAAGTCTTAAAAGTGGCGATCGTAAGAAGTCTTAAAAGTGGCGATTGTGAGGAGTCTTAAAAGTGGCGATTTTAAGGAGACTTAAAAGTGGCGATTGTAAGGAGTCTTAAAAGTGGCGATTGTAAGAAGTCTTAAAAGTGGCGATTGTAAGGAATATTAAAAGTGGCGATTGTAAGAAGTCTTAAAAGTGGCGATTGTAAGAAGTCTTAAAAGTGGCGATCGTAAGAAGTCTTAAAAGTGGCGATTGTGAGGAGTCTTAAAAGTGGCGATTGTAAGGAGTCTTAAAAGTGGCGATTGTAAGAAGTCTTAAAAGTGGCGATTGTAAGGAGTCTTAAAAATGGCGATTGTGAGGAGTCTTAAAAAGTGGCGATTGTAAGGAGTCTTAAAAGTGGCGATTGTAAGAAGTCTTAAAAGTGGCGATTGTAAGGAGTATTAAAAGTGGCGATTGTAAGAAGTCTTAAAAGTGGCGATTGTAAGGAGTATTAAAAGTGGCGATTGTAAGGCGTCTTAAAAGTGGCGATTGTAAGAAGTCTTAAAAGTGGCGATTGTAAGAAGTCTTAAAAGTGGCGATTTTAAGGAGACTTAAAAGTGGCGATTGTAAGGAGTCTTAAAAGTGGCGATTGTAAGGAGTCTTAAAAGTGGCGATTGTAAGAAGTCTTAAAAGTAGCGATTGTAAGAAGTCTTGAAAGTGGCGATTGTAAGGAGACTTAAGAGTGGCGATTGTAAGAAGTCTTAAAAGTGGCGATTGTAAGGAATATTAAAAGTGGCGATTGTAAGAAGTCTTAAAAGTGGCGATTGTAAGAAGTCTTAAAAGTGGCGATTGTAAGGAGTCTTAAAAGTGGCGATTGTAAGAAGTCTTAAAAGTGGCGATTGTAAGGAATATTAAAAGTGGCGATTGTAAGAAGTCTTAAAAGTGGCGATTGTAAGAAGTCTTAAAAGTGGCGATCGTAAGAAGTCTTAAAAGTGGCGATTGTGAGGAGTCTTAAAAGTGGCGATTTTAAGGAGACTTAAAAGTGGCGATTGTAAGGAGTCTTAAAAGTGGCGATTGTAAGGAGTCTTAAAAGTGGCGATTGTAAGAAGTCTTAAAAGTGGCGATTGTAAGAAGTCTTAAAAGTGGCGATTGTAAGGAGTATTAAAAGTGGCGATTGTAAGAAGTCTTAAAAGTAGCGATTGTAAGGAGTCTTGAAAGTGGCGATTGTAAGGAGACTTAAGAGTGGCGATTGTAAGAAGTCTTAAAAGTGGCGATTGTAAGGAGTCTTAAAAGTGGCGATTGTAAGAAGTCTTAAAAGTGGCGATTGTAAGGAATATTAAAAGTGGCGATTGTAAGAAGTCTTAAAAGTGGCGATTGTGAGGAGTCTTAAAAGTGGCGATTTTAAGGAGACTTAAAAGTGGCGATTGTAAGAAGTCTTAAAAGTGGCGATTGTAAGAAGTCTTAAAAGTGGCGATTGTAAGGAGTATTAAAAGTGGCGATTGTAAGAAGTCTTAAAAGTGGCGATTGTAAGGAGTATTAAAAGTGGCGATTGTAAGGCGTCTTAAAAGTGGCGATTGTAAGAAGTCTTAAAAGTGGCGATTGTAAGAAGTCTTAAAAGTGGCGATTTTAAGGAGACTTAAAAGTGGCGATTGTAAGGAGTCTTAAAAGTGGCGATTGTAAGGAGTATTAAAAGTGGCGATTGTAAGAAGTCTTAAAAGTAGCGATTGTCAGGAGTCTTAAAAGTGGCGATTGTAAGAGGTCTTAAAAGTGGCGATTGTAAGAAGTCTTAAAAGTGGCGATTGTAAGAAGTCTTAAAAGTGGCGATTGTAAGAAGTCTTAAAAGTGGCGATTGTAAGAAGTCTTAAAAGTGGCGATTGTAAGGCATCTTAAAAGTGGCGATTGTAAGAGGTCTTAAGTGGCGATTTTAAGGTGTCTTAAAAGTGGCGATTTTAAGGCGTGTTAAAACTTGTTATTTTAATGACGCATGAAAGTGGCATGGAATCGCAAGAAGAAAACTTATTTGAAGTGTCGGTTTGTCCGGATAAAATTACGTTCTTAACTTTCTTATGTAAATTTACGACTTCTGTTGCCCTGAGTTACATAGGGTGTTTTTTGTTATCTTATTTTATTATTTTTTCGAAGGGGACTTGGCCCACATGCTGATATTGATCCCCACTTTTTATACTCCTTACAATCGCCACTTTTAAGACTTCTTACAATCGCCACTTTTAAGACTTCTTACAATCGCCACTTTTAAGACTCCTTACAATCGCCACTTTTAAGACTCCTTACAATCGCCACTTTTAATACTCCTTACAATCGCCACTTTTAAGACTTCTTACAATCGCCACTTTTAAGACGCCTTACAATCGCCACTTTTAAGACTCCTTACAATCGCCACTTTTAAGACTCCTTACAATCGCCACTTTTAAGTCTCCTTAAAATCGCCACTTTTAAGACTCCTCACAATCGCCACTTTTAAGACTTCTTACGATCGCCACTTTTAAGACTTCTTACAATCGCCACTTTTAATACTCCTTACAATCGCCACTTTTAAGACTTCTTACAATCGCCACTTTTAATACTCCTTACAATCGCCACTTTTAATACTCCTTACAATCGCCACTTTTAAGACTTCTTACAATCGCCACTTTTAAGACACCTTTCAATCGCCACTTTTAAGATCCCTTACAAACGCCACTAGTAATCATGTTTAAGACTTCTTACGATCGCCACTTTTAAGATCTCGTACAATCGCCACTTGTAAGATCTCTTACAATCGCCACTTGTAAGATCTCTTACAATCGCCACTTTTAAGATTCCTTTACAAATGCCTCTTTAAACTAGTGCTTTTTGGTTCAGTAAATCAAAACTTCTAGGACGGTTAATGGACATTAGAATATGGCCACATTGTGTTCTAAAAGACTCCAGTAAAATTCCAGCTTTCATAATTAATGGACATTCGTGTCTCTTATTTTTTGTTTCCACTTTACATAGGAAAACGTAATGCTCGAACAGAGAGCATATGATCATAACACATCTTTAATGGAGGGAACGGACTAGAAAATTCACGAACACAGGGTAAATATCAACAGGTTTATTCCAACAGAAAACAATTACCACACTTCTGCAATAAGGTAGATCAGACAAAAGAATTGATGGACAACAAAGTACAAATGTCAACAGTTTTATTTGGTATAATCATTCACAAAGAACCCTCCCCACACCCTTGTCAGTGTGGTGTGCTGTATATTACGATATCTTCAAGGTCACCTGCAAACAGACAATAGAAAGATTCAGGCAGAAGCTAGGAGATGCTTGCCCAAGTGCAATTAATACTTGTAAGTCTACAATCACAGGCGCGTGTGGCATGGAGAGCTCCAGCCTTTCTCACTTTCAAAGCTCAACAATCAGAGTGCATTTAAGTTTAAATCTGTTCATTAGAATGCTGTTGGAAGCAAATCTCTCTTAAGGTTGTCAAGCACACTGGTGGTTATCCATAATATTATTATCAAGGAAGTAACATTAACAGGTTCTTGCAAGCTCTTATCTTTTTAAACGATATTTTATTTCTTAAGTAATGTCAGTTCTATCATTTCCTTTTCTTCTTTTATTGTGAAACGCTTTAGAACTTTTGTATAAAGGTTTATATAAATTTTACTGTTATTATTTATTATTATTAAAGCTAAGATTGTTACAAGAACAGGATCTTCTTGAATTAAAGAATTCAAGATTCGTATTTTGCACTACTGGGCCTTGTTTAAGCTGTCTATTTTTTTAAAAGAAAGCTAGAAATAACTTACTGTTCCACTATCATCACCATCGTTGCCTTCATCTGGCTCTCTCCTTCGGTGTTCAGAGGGCTCGCCCTTAAATAATAAATCAAGAGATCATCTATTTTTTTGCTGACAAACTTGTCAACTCAGGGAAGACAAGAAATTATTGAAATCTCGACAAAATGCCCTTTAAATTGTCTTCTGAAATTTATTTCTTATCTATGCCCAAAGAAATCCAACCCAAAATGTCCAAAAAAATTGTACACGGTTAAGGTCAATGTCATTTCTTGCTGTAGATTTCTTAATGTTCCATGTGGAATTATAAATAAATATTGGTGGTGACACGACTGCGTGGAGTCCAATTTGGTCTGCAATCATACAAGTGATAAACAAGATTGGGACACCACATAACAGGAATCTGATTTGGTTAAATAATGGGTAATAGTTCATATTTATACCTGTTTAGTCAAAGCCTGAATTCTCTTTTGTCGAACCTGAAGATAAATGTTAATTGCTAAATGTTAGTTGCCAGATGAAGCACACAATGATTGTATAGTGGAACAAAACTAAACGTACAGTATAACAAAACATCTATGCTGCAGTTGATGTTACTGGCATTATTTTGAATGCAGAGATATTAGTGGGCAATAACACTTGGACTTCGTTAAATCTAATTCTTTGTACCTTATCAGTGTCCACAATAGTGTCATTGCACTCAGTTTCAACCTCAGTCTAAAAGACAAAATATATTTAATATTCATATATTGGCAACTGCAATAATGAACATCATTTGGTTTTGGGAAAACTACAAATACAGTATTGACTGCAATTAAAACAAACGTTTATTACAGTGTATGTAACTTGGATTGCTAACTGACTTTCCTCTTGGTTTTGTTATGTTCTTAGAAACAATGATTGGAGATTGTGAGTAAAATACCTGTACATCTCATCATGCACTTTAGAACAAACAAACCACAAAGCCTTGTCATTTCAACAGCATTATTTTTGATTTCATTTAAATGTAGTTTGACTACGTCATGCATTAATGAATTGCAACAAACACAGCTAGCACTTACCTGGGAATTTGGTTGACACAATCGTTGAGCTTTTTGTCTGTCATTTAGCTTCTAACAATTAAAGTATAAAAGCAATGTTTGCAATTAAAACAAAATTTGCTATTTGTTTTAATTTCTGATAACATAAGTGCACGGTAAGCTTCAAACATATGTTTTTATAATGGGCCAAATGCACTAACAATTAAGTATAAGACAAATATCGATTGCGAAAAACACCTCATCCTCATCATGGGGTGGAGAGAGGGGAGGGATTAGTAATTCCTTTATATTGAGTATCCTTTGATTTCTAATGAAAACCAATGAATCTAAGCTGTTAAAAAGATGTAGTATAAAGAGCTAATTCTGTTGCACTTTCTATCTAATCAACAAATACTGGATAAAAATAATATAACATTTGTCCTGCAATCATTTTATGTGTCTATTGTGTATAACTCTCTATAGAAAGGCAACAATTCAATAATCTTACAGATTGACACAAAGCCTCTTCTTGCTTCCTTTTCAAATCGCGGTCCTCTTGTATGAGTGCCCTGGTAAAAGTTACATACACATGTAGCTTGAAATAAATAAATTTGCTACACAACATGTATGCCGTAAGATACTAATCAGAACAGTTACTGCTCAATATTAAATTGATTAATTAAATTTTAATTATTCATACCTGTGAGCTGCCAAAGCTGCTGCTGCTTGACGGGCTTCTTCCGCTGCTTTTAGCAGCTTATTTATGGAGTTCCTTTCATGACCTATCAGGTGAAAGTATTACATGCATAGATTATTGAATAAGGAATTATTGCCAGGCACCCAATTCATGTACTGTATATGTACATGGATTGATCAAACTTGTACCGTTAAACCTTAAATGCATTCCATCTGTCAGGCCACCCCGTCAATATTAATCTTATGGTTAATGTTTTTAAACACTTGGCTTTGGACTTATTGTACCCATATTTTATTTTGATGGCATGTAAGCGTATTAACCATGAAGAGGAATATCCATGTTGAGGTGAGTGAGAAATCACCTTAACTGTAATAGCATTAACAACTGTCTTGGTTAGTCTACATCGTAAGTATATGGAAAGCTTAAAGAACACACCAGAAACAATGTTGCCAACAACCATCCTGTTGGAGGTCATGGTCGGATGCAATATGCGGAGTTCCACGTCACATTCCGCAACATCCAATTTACCTTGTTTTCCTAAAGCTAAAAAGAGAGGATTTTCTTCAACTAAAGCATACCTTATACTGTAACTTTCAATTAAGAGCTGTGAGTATATCAAACATAAAATTTGTCACATCTGCTTAATCATCAAAATGAGGCTAAAAATGACTTTTTTAATGTGAGCAAAGAAGACAGGAAGAAAGTATTTACTGTCCTGTATTGACTACCAAGTGTATAGTTTGCTGTATTGACCTTGCCATTGCCTCAAGGCCTCAGTTTGAGCTTTTCACAACAAGACCTCACTGTTCAATAGTAACTAGTTATTAAATCAAAGGGAAGTTTGGAAGTATAAAGTTAAGATGCAATATTCTATCTTATCGATTCAGTGTTGTTTTTTATTTCGATGGTACTGCATTTTTGATTACTTCAGCTGTTATTTTGTATCCATACATGTATGTTGATAACTTACTGTACTTGTGCAATGTACACCATTGTCACAACTTCCCTACCAAAAAGACTGTCTGTGATTGATTCATATACAGTGAACATACCCTTTTCTTCGAACGAGCTTCCTACTAAGGCTGGATGAATATTAAATTCACCCAATGCCTTCAGGCATTCAGCAGACTGCATGATGGACCTAATTGATTGTAAATGAAGTTAAGATTATAAAAAATATATTATTTTAAGTCATCTCATTTTCAGTTACATTTGTGGAAAAAGAGGTGGTTGACACAGAATCACAAGTTATTACCTAGAACAATGAAAGAAGGGTATGGATTCTAAAAGTGGAAATTAATATATACTACTTATTAACCCAAAGTGAGGTCATTACATGGAAATTGTGTGATAGGGCGGTTAATACATTAAGGCCAAGGTCTGGCATTTCCCTGTAATGACCAAACAGACAAGGTTAATAAGTTGTTTATTATAACTTACTGCCTTTTTAGCACTGGACTGAAAGAAAACCAGAAATATTTTTCATAGGTAGGAAAAAAAGAGGCTTAAAATTTTTAGTAAAATAACAAAGTTAACTGAAGCTTTGTTTTTGGCAGTATCTGCAGGCTTCAGATCCAAGACGACAGGCTGAGGCTGACTTACAATTCACTTTTAACAAAATGAGTGGTTTTGGGAACTGCTGAGCTGGATTGTAAATGTCTAAAAGCTTAATAATAAATCCACAGTAACAAGCCCTTAGGTCTTGATTGATCTTTCACCAACTCACCTTTTTGGGCAGCTTGTTATGAGGCAAGCTGCTGCTAGCAATACGTTAAAACACTGTCACCTGTTTTCCACTGACCTTAACACAGCAACTGTTTTACTTGTGGGTTGATAACGAATTATCAGCACCGGTCTGCAGTCTTCATGACTCTGCAACCTCACCTTGAAATAGAATAAAGACAATTTTATTAGAATGTATTATTATAATTTTTAATTAAATGTCCACCTCCAGAAAAAACAAATAACTATCACTTGCAAGTGTACCTTCTTTGGCTACCTGATGCACATGTACCCACCAAATGCTTTGATTAAAATTAATGGACATTCTTTCAATGTACAGGTGGATAATAATAATAACAATAATTGAAAAATAATACTTATTTTAATATATAATTTAAATTTTAAGTCTACATCATTATTTCAAGTTTTCACCATAGTCAACGGGCTACACTCACATGCCTTGTCATACTAAAATTGTATAAAATTGTCACTTCATTATAATAACAATAATCTATTAATTTCTTATTTACATGATACACTGCATTGAAAGATCAGTAAGATTTCAATTTAAATGTATCATTGTATGAACATGGCATTGTATGGCAAAGACTTACTTCAGGTGCGCCTAAACAAAGGAATGGTAGTTGTTGTGGGACATTACTGCATGCCAACAGGCGCTGTAGCACCCTTACATCATGAGCAGGACTACTTTCAGGATCTGTAAGAAATGCAAATCCACATCTCACTGAGCACTACTATTGTAGCCAGAGACCAACACAACCCTGTTAAAGGGAATTGCAACAACTGGCTATTGTTATGTGTAGGATTATTATCAGCACCTGGGCTATTAGTCCCCTTTGAAAAAATACTAAAAAATTAATAAGTACCCTATGAATCTCAGCCCAATAAAATAATTGCATTGGTAAATTTGCACAGACAAGTTAAGAATGTAGATTGTAATTATTGTAATCATCAATACACCCTATTTTTATTACAAACACATTCAAAATTAATTTTCTTTTATGTTTCCTTATTAAACACAGAGCTTTTTTAATTTATTAAATTAACCCTTAAGTGCCACTTTTAAGCCTTCTTAAGATCGTCAATTTTGAACTTCTTCCACTTATAACCTATGTCCAAGTTTGTTTATCAATTCCCAAATTTTCTTGTAATACTTGCATATAATTACTGTACCTGTCTCTGCTGCTATAAGATGGCCCCGCACTTCTTCTACTGTCCCCACTAAAAGAAAAAGTATTTCTATCACTGAATAATCAAGACAGACAATCACTGGCGAGTAACCATTATTTATGCAGTCACCTTTTAACCAAACATTTGTTGTTAAGGTAGATCAATATAAATTGTAGGAAATCTGGTCTCAATAAAATTCATACATGTAACAACTCCTTAAACTGTGACTGCACCATTGTCAGGGCAAAGTTGTGATATAAACACAAGACATCCTGATTGGTTTCTCAGCCCTAGTGTCTAAATACGTTAATTACAATTTAATTGTTGCCTTTGGCTAGAATACTTAGTAACAACCTTATTACAGCTTACCTTCAGAAGCATCCTTACAAACTGCTGCTTCTGCCATTGCACCTGAAAATACCACAGAACCTGTGGTAAAACACATAATTAATACCAGTACAAACAAATCTTGTTTCCAGGATCCCATTGCTCTGTAGCAATGTAAGTATCGTTTATTTTCTATACGTTGTTTATTTGCCCTTTCGTTACTCTTTGTTTTTATCTACATTGTCAATTTATTGATGTTGTTTTGTCATTTACAGTTAAAACCTCTTACTCCTCCAGCTGAGTTGAAAAAGCAATCAGTGATAAAACAGATTGCTTTCTATCTAACTGCTGCAAGCAGTTATTGACAGCCAATATGGCAATAACAGAAATTTAATTTTTACTAGAGTATGTGGCTAACTGGCTACTGTTAGTCTCAAACACTGTTAAAGAGTATCTGTACCTTACCATATAAAGTTTTAACAAATTCTTCCACTGCAGCATTTTTTGTAGAAGTTGCTGGAAATGTGCAAAAGAATTTCAGCATTAAAGTTAATACATGACTGTACTACCATTAATATGATTTTTAAATATTCTTACTGCAACTTAAGTGTCCACCTGTCTCTTTTGAAACCACTTCTTTTTCTAATGCTCTTCTTTTTCTAATGCTTACTTGTTTATTAATTTTCATGTACAGTGAAGGTCCAAACAACAAACAATGTTAAGCTATTATTACCAAACATTACATCGTAAATGTTACTATGTCTGCGAAATATGTGGAAATTACAACAGCTCATTCAGCGGATTACACTGTAACTTTTGACGAATTTACTACAAATGGAGATTATTACCATGCTTGGACTTTTGCTGAGTAGGTTTTGGCACTGGTGTTGACTGGAATGTTGGCCTTAACAGCACACCTTCATCATCACTGCTAATATCTGAAAAGGAATAGATTCAAAGTTTCAAAACACAAACAGTTCGAACGTGTACACTGTATCGATGTTGATGTATTTTTCATTGGATAATAATACATTACTGGACTTACACTGTTACACCTGTATGTACTGATGTCAACTACATGTAAATTATGTTTTAACACAATAATTTTTTCCCTGGGTGGCTAGTAGACACTGACACATCACTGTCAACCAAAGGTAGATATCTGTGAAAACTTAGAATGCAAACAAAGCACCAATGCAAAACTGTGTTACTTCTTAATCTACTTACTTCTAGAATGAACTAATAATAGTGTGGACTTTTCCTGCCGAAGTCAATGATAAAACATGGCTAATACTCACAGCATGGTAATGTGCCACTTGACAAGTTGGTATTTTACCTGATTGTCTGTTGGGTCTTGGCTGTGCACTGTGTAACTGCACCTCAATGACATCACTCATGTCCCCACCACTTCCTGAGCTGTCTTCCTCATCACTTCCTCCACTGATATCCATTTCAGTTTCATCACTGCTCTCTATTTCACTCTCCACCCTAACCCGACTGCCGTCGCCTTCATCACTGTCAGAATTTGCCCCATCCCCTGAAACAAAAAATCCATTGCTGAAATGAAAGCTTTTTGCCACTATTACATGTGTTTACAAAGTTTTCCGTATGTAGTATGGGCTCCTTTTACCTAACAACAGAGTGGAAATTAGCTAGAGTCCACCTTTAGCATCTAATAGTTGGAAGTCAAAGCTTCTTTTACCTCTTACAGCAGATGATGTAGACCTTCCAATGTTAGTATGCTGTTGGGAAATATCTGTAGAGAGTGTGCAGCATACACTCACATTCAATAAATAATGACGGGATAGTGATAAAACAAATAAGCTTACAGTGCGACTACTCAAACCAAGGCCAGCAAAACAAATTTCATACAAATTATCCCATCTCCATCGAGTATCTAAACAACAGAATCTCTACAAATGTTTTCTATTATGCTTAACATGCAAATTATCTGCTGTGTAACTGTACAAAACATATCAGGCTTGAAAAACAACCGTCTTCAGGATAAAAAATAGACATTCTCAATTTATGTGGGTGGCCTTGGTTCCGTTACTCGCACTGTAAGACTTACATGTATAGGCAGACGTACAAATCTTGAAAGAGTAAGATAGCATAAACCAATTAAAAATCATTAATCAAACAGTGAATTTTATAATTTCACACAGAATTTTTCGGGGTGAACCCAAGCTTAAATAGATGAAAAGGTGACACCGTTGCTGATTTCACAACCCTGATAAAGCACTTTCATCTTTTTCCACGATTTATCTGCCTCATCCACCGCACATCAATGTGACGCGTAAAACAACAAAACAAATTGTGAAGTTCCTCATTGTTCTCTTTTCAGTGACCCTTTCAGAGCGAACACACATGCCGTATTCACAGTGTAAAACGACGACCTCTCAGTGTGGCCGGGAGGTACGGGGGCGAGAAACAATCGGATCTGCAGCAACAGGGGCTCTTTTCTCGGAAATCTACTTAACTTACGGGCCCACAAACCATGATAAATTATTATTTTGAACTCAAAATCTCGAAAAAAGTGGAGTGTGTTCAGAAAACTCTAATGAATTTAATTTAATTTCTGTATAATTTTCAACAATTTTTAAACCGCCATCTGAAATGAAATGAAAGAGGTTTTACGGGCTCGGCACGTTATTACAGGGATCGTCGGGAAATGGCCCCAAGCTGAGACTTTTCCCAGATCATGACATTGTCAAGGACTGTCTTGACGGTGACGAGTTGCAATAAGTGTTCGCGTTGAAATTTGCATTACCATTGGGAGGGAAAAATGAGAGAATTGTTGCCTGTTTGCCTATGATAGTCTCTCGCTTTCTATGGGTTAAGGTTAATGGATCAAAAATAAAATAGTTGTGTAAAAAGATATCATCTTGTGTTGCGCGGGTGAACTCAAGTAATCACAAACGGTTCTCTGAAAGGAATACCTTGTGCCGACCCGTCGTTTGTGGCATTTCCCGGGTCTGTCCTCGAGGAGGCCTCATCTAAAAAAGAAAAAACCGATCCACCTCATTCTCCTGATGTTACTGAACGCTGTTGGGATATTACGGCACGAGCAGACGCAAGCGACGCTTTTTTGTAGGCTGAGTGAAATCGTTGCAAGTTGAGAAACTGAGTTCAATTATAGGAATATTAGTATATCTAAATTTTATTTTCCTTTCGAATCATGGCAATTTTCAAAGAATATACTCACCATGTGATGCTTTCAGGTAGATTTTTCCTCTGTACTTAAATAACAATTTCAGTGCGTCCCCACACATGGAATAAATGTTGCCCACCGGAGACAGGACATTTGTGTTTCCCACACTTTTGTAAAACTTTACTCTGAAATGAAGAAATATAATCTTTAGCAAAACGTAAGACCATTTCTCAAAATCTACGTCGGAACTTGTGAGAATACAATAAAACAGGTACTCGGTGCCATGCCTGGTTATATGTAAGTCACCGAACCGTTCCGCCCGAGGGCTAAACCTAAAGTTATCAGTAACTTTTGTTATAAGAAAAACATGAATCATACAAACCTCAGTAAGAAAATAATTAATAGCTAGCGCTATTCAAACTATAAATGCGTCGACGTTTAGGGCCATGAGAGCATGTTTCGTTTTTAGGCCAAAAATCAAGTTCAAAGAACGAATGTCGTCAAGATTTTAAAATACAGTATCGAGAACATGAATGAGTCTGAAATTGTACACTTTGCTTTGATGGTTGGATTATGGAGTTCCACGGGTATAAAATTCGGTTTTAGAACGAGTCGCGGTAGACAATTGCTACGAAAAGCTGAAAGAGTGCTGAGATAACCTGAACTGGTAATACCACTCATGCACTGGTAACAATTAAACGAGCATGATTTTCATGTTACTTGCCTCGCAAACTCCTCCCTGGATAGGAAGTTCAAGAACGAATTTGATAAAATTTCGCCAATATGATGGCTCGTAGCATTGTTGCTGAATTCAATGTCTTTCACTCTACCACTGTCACATAGATTTTTCACTGTAGATGTCCGTGGAACGCGAAGTTCATCGTCGTTTCGCAGCAAAACGAAGGTCCTCTTGACGTTACGAGATCTTGTTGGCTTTTTTGAATTGGCGCTTGTATTAGACATGATAAGAAAAAAATAGAACGAAGAGAACGTTTGGTAACTTCCACTGTATGCAGGATCTGGCGCATGGGAGACTCAAAAGAACGCTTGACGTGTATCACACCTTTTGTATGGCATCACAGTACTGGAAAATTGTCAGGAAAAGCCGAACATCACCGGAAATTGCACTATGAAGTAAAATCCATCAACCGTGATGACTCATGATGTTCAAACAGTTTGACGAGCTATCCTGAGCAATGAATCTCGCGGATATCACTATCCTTTCGAACGGTCCTGTATTGGAATTGATTCGGTGGCTGCAACAACATAATTGTCTTGCAAATCCTCTCAGATGTGTACCATGCAATCATTCAATGGACCTGACTGAGAGAAATAGAGACCACGTTGATGGATATCTCTGGTTTGTTTGTGGTATACTCCAGTGATATACAGTTAAACGTAGTATACATGGTTTTTAACTAAAGTGTTAGTTGCGGATCGGACTCTTGAATTAGATAAATATGTCAGTATGTTGATGGCGTGGTATAATACTAGCGCTGATCAGTTAGTTTACCCGGCAAAGTGAACACACCCTTTTTATATCAATAAACCTTTATTTTACGTTTTTGTTTTTGCGACATCAGAGCAAGCCGCACAAGGATGTGACATGAAACTAGAGTACCACATCACAGCAAACACGATGAATACACTATTTTAACGTTTTCATGTTGAAATCGAAGAAAAAATAAAAACATTCAGCCTCCGCTTCATCGCACTGGTCAATAACAACTCATGACATTGGAGATATTATTTCTTCTCCATTTCAGGAAGTGTTCCATGTGTCACAGGAAAAAGTCATTGCGCACTGGAAGTTTCTTTAGAGAATTTCCAAGACTTCCCTTGGGAAAACTGTTGATGTGCATATATTTCTGGGGCGTTCGTGAACTGCGCACAGCTGTCGCACAAATGTTGAATCTGACCAAGAATACTGTTGGCAACGTATACGCCTTGCTCAGACATTACTGTGGAAGGGACATACAAGATAGGCCTATTGTTCCATTTGGGGGCCGTGTTTATGTGGTGAAATGTGACGAGAGTCAGTTCAAGCACAAGAGTAAAGTGAGTATCCAACCAGTCCCTGTAGCTGACTTGCTTTAGCGTAGAGGTTGAAATGAATTACTGTGGTGGATCGGCCCAATCAACAACTGTGGAGGAACCTCACTTGTCAATAACGTCTGAATGTAGCTGTATTGATATTGCTGACACCCGTGAATGTTACATCGAGATTAATGTCAAATGGTCTAAAAAAACTCAACCGTTGTTAGGGAGGCCAAAAAAAAAACATCAAAATATTTATCTCTCCACCGGGAATTTATTTAATGTGATAATTTTCCTTTGCAGTACAATCGAGGAAGAAGAGCTAGAGATGTTGTTTGGGTTTTCGGTGTCCTCTCTACAGAGTACAGCCCCTGTCGAGGTTACTTTCAAGTCGTTCCAAGACGAGACAGAACAACACTTACACAAATACTACGAAGGGTATTACTACCAGGATCGGAGGTCCACTCAGACGATTGGGGTGCATATAGGAACCTCATGCGTCATGTCCCAAATGTTACGGTTCATAGAACAGTAGTCCATCGCAATAATTTCGTAGATCGCGTAACAGGTATACACACACAAGAGGTTGAATCAGCATGGAGTCGCCTGAAGTACCACATCAAGCGAGAAAAGGGTATACGCGCGTTGGACCTGCAAGACTTTCTAAATGAAGAAATGTGGAGGCAATGGAGGGGGTTGGATTCTGTGTTTCAAAATGTAGTTTCTGTAATAACTCGTTATCACCAGTTTTAGACCATCCAATCCATTACAATACAAATCATGATGTCATCAATCTAAGTAATTTGGGACGAAGACTGTAAATGAAAAATAAAAAAATTGAGGCACTGAGTCCAAGACCGAACTAAAAACACCTTGAAATGTGATTGTGATTACTCAGTGCATTCATGAAATTTGCATTTAGTCATTGTTTGTAGCAGGGGGAATATATACCTGAGTAAAAGGATAGAATTGAGCACTGACAATTGCAAAATGACAATTGTTGTGTCTGCTATCCACCTTCTATGCAGTAGATCCAAAGAATAATTTTATATTGCACTTCCTTTTTACGTAAGCTACCCTCGATAATGCTCCATATGTCAGTGGTGACTGTTCTTCGGCCAGTTCTGTCATGCTTGAAGCGCCTCTATTTTACTGACAAACAGAAATTATCACATTTTGCATCTAACACTATCGGCATACTAATTATACAGCGGTCAAAATGCTTACACCCGCATAATTCTGAACATATAACCATTTATTGAAACTGCAACCAATCAGGGCGTTTCTCGGGCACAGCAGATCTCGTTAAAGCGTAGGATCGTCGCTTGCAGAAAGCGTAACGAGCTCGGGAAGACTTTTGCGCTTTTCAGTCTTAAAATGCCGCAAGAGCCAAGGTTGAACTGAACAGTCTTGTCTTTTACCAGTCAGATAGTACGCGGCCTTTAATTGACCAATAGACCATTTCCGAACTACCTCAGTTCTCTTTTTCAAAGTGAGTAAAGGGGCTCATCCTTTCATATGCTAATCAATTTTCATTCTCACTTAATTCCATGTGAATGAAGATTGCTTTGCATGTGAAAGGACGAGTACCAAGACTCGATTTGAAAAGGAGGCCTAAGGTGATTCGGAAATGGCCTATTTAGTGGGTCGTATTCCACTTCACTGCTCGCCTGACTTTATTATGGGTTTTCTTGCTCGATTCGATTAGCAAGAAATATTGTTTTCCATGCTCTTTAGTTTTTTTGCACTTCGAAGTATCGGTGACCTTCCATGCCAGTTTCCTTGGGAATAATACGGGTGGGGATTTTGTCCATTGCTTTCGCATAAACTGTTAAGTATATCTAGGCGCTACTGGAAAGTACTTTTCTTAGGATGCAAATGGTTCCTAGGTACTGACCTTCTGTAGGTTATCGTCGTCATAAGCTTTATTTGTGCACGGTAAAAACATCAGTACAATGATTTAAAAAAGAAATAAACTGATTTACATGTTTGCCGTGTGGGAATACGAGGTAGCTTTAAGGCGGTTGATTTCGCTTTTAAACGATTGAAAGGATCTACTTGCTCTGACTTTTGGGGGAAGATTATTCCATAACAATGCCCCACTGTAGAAGAAACTGCGTTTCAGGTAATCAGTACGGGGCTTGGGTAGAGTGAATTTACAATCCTGATCCCTGAATGGTGTAAACAAGCCTTGAAGTTATTCCGGAATCTGATTATTACACGCATTAAACATAAGTTTCATTTTGAATTTCATCCTTCTAGTAGAAAGATCATCCCAGCCAAGTCTAGCGCAAAGGGCAGTAGCACCAGCATAATAATCAGACTTTGTAATAACCCGAACAGCACGATTTCGTAGTTTTTAAAGCTTGTCTGCCAATTCGTTACTAGGACCGTCCCAAGTGGGAGAGCAGTAGTCGCAATATTGTTCAATGAGTGCTCGATAAATAAGTATAGCTATGTCTTCACTTATAAAGGGCCTTAGCCTTTTAAGTGCACCTATACCTGAGGAAATAGACTTAGTAATTTCGTTAACATGCCTAGACCATGACAAATGTTGGTCAATGAAAACTCCCAATTTTCTGAGCTCCGAAAAACAAAGTCAAAGTTGAGATGAGAGATGAAAAACTCTGTAAATGTGGTTGCAAAGAACGATTATAACATTCGAAAACAATTACATCACTCTACTGAAAAATGAGAAGAAGTCGTCGTCTGGGGATTTCAAGGTCATCACTCACCTCGTATTCGTTAATGTTACATTGACATTACTTTTACCTTGTCATTACGAAAAAATAAATGAAGACAGGCAACACGCGCACCTGTATTGGGGTTTCCATTCGAATAGTTTTTACTGACTAACAGACCCAGGGTGAGGATGTGGTAGAGTGAACAGAGCGAACAGTTGCCAGTAATGTTTGTCGGCGACCGCCGGATCCTTCAAGTGCGACTGTCCGAGGGAAGAACTTGTACAGGCTTAAGTTCAGAACGGCTTTCTCGGCAACTAAGAGAAATTTACGCCCTTTCTTCCGTTCATGTATTTTATATCAGCGCTGGAAATAGTTTTTCTGACTAATCTTTCATCATCATCATCATCGCCATCATCATCAGCGTCGTCATTATCACCCGTAAGTTGCTCAAAATTCTTAAGTTGTTGCCGCCGATCGGGTATCTACCAAAGGCAAATATTTATGCCAAATGTCTAATTACAATCAGTCTTTCTTTCTCACAGAGATCCGGCTTCCCCAAGCTGTTTCATGATGTCTTTGAAAGGGTCATTTTCATACGAAACTGAGTTGTCAAAGGCGGAAATTTCTTACTTTGAGCTTTCAACTTTTAATGTATTCTTATTGGAGGAACCGCGGCTAACGACAACGTTTAAGTCACAAGTTGTAAAACGTTTTCCATGACCGTTGAAAAAATGAAACAAGGTTTACTGAGATAGCTTTCCACAGTTGCTTACAATTTAATCGAATTGCCACTAAAATGGAAAGTTTCTCTAATCGTTGAAAGTCGGCCAAATCCTAAACATCAAACGAATTTATAATGTGAGTTATACCAGCGTAAGGTAAAAGGGAGTTGCTAACGTTTTGAGCGTTTGGACTCGTAAGAACGATTGACGAAGATTCGCTTCGACGTACATTCGCTCCGAAACATCAGCACCTCCAGTTTACCTTACGGTGGTATAACTTACTTTATCAATTCGTTTGATTATCTCAATTTCTTTTGTTTCAATTCCCCACCGACGCAGCACGAGTTTTCTCTAACTGAGAAACTATCATCACAAACCCTGATAACCTCCGTATCGTTACTGTCGTTAATTTTGAATCATCCAACAGAAAAGGGCCGGACTCACGAACTTACTAACATACTTAAAGACACGTCACGCTCTTGCTAAGATATGTTTTATGCAGTGTTGGTTACAACTGAATCATAATAAAGGTGTACCCATAGGTGTCTGCTAACTTCATAGGTCTCGATAAATTACCATTAGCATACACTAGTCAAAGGAAGTAGCATAAAGTATTGCATGCGGCAAGTTAATTTAAATAAACGCGTCTATTTCTTCAATTGTTGCCAACGATGTTGGATGGCCTTCACTTTCACCTATCCACTTCGTGCCATGGGGCACATAAGCCCTCAACACCACTCCGCCAAACAGCTCTGTCAGCCGCTGCGATTTGCACCTCACTCCAATTCTTCCAACCAGCCTTTTCCCGTTCCCTCTCCACCGTCCTCCTCCATGTTATCCTTGGTCTGCCCTGTTTTCGTCGCCCCTTCGGCGTCCAGGGTAATGCAGTCCTGCAGTCATTATTCGGTTCTTTCCTCGTGATGTGGCCGATGAATTTCCATCTCCGCCTTCGCACCTCCTCACTGAGGTTTTCCATCTCAGCCATCTTCAGGACTTCTTTGTTTGTAATTCTTTCCTGCCAGTATATCTTAAATATCCGTCTAAGACATCTGCTTTGGAAGACGTCGATTTTGTTTTCATCACTTTTATTCATCTTCCATGTCTCGCAGCCATACATCAAGACTGGCTTTACCAGTGTCTTATATAGCCTGACTTTGACTCATCGACTGATGCTACTGCTACTCCAAATCTTTGTCAATCTGAAGAATACCCCTCTCGCTTTGACTACTCTGTTGTGGATGTCTTCAGGGCCTCCGCCCTCTTTGGAAGCTGTAGCTCCCAAGTACACAAATCTATCAACATCCTCTATTCCTCGTCCATTTACCTGCACCATATCGTTGTTCCGCGATTTTATTCTTAGCAGTTTACATTTGTCTATATTGACTTTCAATCCTACCCTTTCTGCTTCATGGGCCAATTTATCGGTCTTAGTCCGAATGTGCTGCCTTGTCGATGTCAAAAGAGCTATATCATCCGAAAAGTCGAGATCCTCGAGCTTTGTGGTGAACTTCCATCTTATGGCGGTGTTCCCCTCTTGCACTGTATTTCTCATGATTACCCAGTCACCGACTAGTAAGAATGGTAAACCTGACACGTTACAGCCCTGTTTCACTCCAGTTTTGATCTTAAACCATTCCGTTGTATCCTGGCCATCCACTACGGCGCATTGAAAGTCATCATAAAGCGCTTTCACCATGTTGATTATCCTGGATGGTATGCCATAGCTTCTCATAGTCAACCATAGACTATCCCTGTGGACTAAATCGAACGCTTTCTCGAAATCTATGAATGTTGGATGGGCTCCATTCTTAATACGTTGTGATATGTATGTCGATGTAAAAGACTTTGGTTTGGGTATTGAATGGTTTGGTCTGCAAACTCTGATGTGGACTGAGTATGCAGCCATAGTTTGAGATGCTTACAACCAGGAAGCATCGACAAGGTGAAAATGGTCCAGAGTGGAGCAGCCTGCTACATCGATATCAAAAAGACACCAAATGCTAGAGGAACTCAAATGATACACCTAGGAATTAAACAGGAAGCGAAATAGGCTTACAATGCCGTATAACACGCATAATAATTACATAAATAATCCTCTTTGGTCCGACTTCAGCATAGGGTTTTCACTGCAACGTCCCAGTGAAATCGATTTTGCGTTGTGCATTTCACTTCATGCCATGACATCCCTGCTGCTCGTCCTCGCGTTCCATCTGCACTGTTATTCGTCATAGTGTCTGGTGTTTTGTTTCCTCCTGCTCCCCAGAGGAAATAGGAGGAACAGCAGGGACTGAAGGATGATATTTTTTTGCAGGTTCTCTCCAGATGTGTTCAATACAATATTATTTCCTTCTCCTGATGGTATATTCAAGCCTTTGTTGTTGGAACGCTGTTACATGTGTTCATTTGATAAATTTAAAGTCCCTGGCCACTAGAATCCAAGGATGCAACGTGGCCTGCGATTGAAGACCAGGGTTCAGTGGTGATGATCCTCTTAGTCAGACTCCAGGTCTCAGATCCATAAAACCAGAACGGACCTGACGAGTTGACGATCCTCAGATTGGTCCATGTAGATATACATGTGGATCTGCGAACAGGTCTCAGAATTGAGAAGGCAGCTTGCGCACCCCTGTACATATGCATGGCTTCGAGACCGCCATGCTATTGAGTAGCAGGCTTATTTGACAGGATCAGTGCCACCCCTTTCTCGTGCGGACCGGTCAGGCACATGCTCAATGTCAGACCGTAGTAAAGAATACTGTTTCTCCGTTCTGCCCATCTTGCTTGCCTAACTTTCATGATGGCTAAGACCAATCCCTTCATCGCATGTCCAATTCAGTGCATTTTACCAGTCTGTGGAGAACATGGTACGTACGTTCTATGTTCCAACTCGCCACTTACGAAACTTGGGGGACAAACGTCGGTCCCACTCGGTTAGTCATAGAAAGTGTAGGAAACATTGGAAAAAAAAGTCCTTTCTTTTTTAAAGAAATTTTGTTTTAGTAGTCCAGGCCGAATGTTCTTATCTTCCTGCGGCTTTAGGTTGATGTGTATATTATTAAGTTAGACGCAGATTGCATCCTCAATAAAGCGGTAGCGACTGGACAAGCTGAAACTGTAGAATCCAGCTGAAGAAGAAATTAAGTCGAAACCGGTCCGGGAAATGGCTTGTTTAGGTTTGAGACGGCTGGATCGACACCCAACCATAAGTGCTCACAGGCCTTCGGGTGTCCTTCCTTAATTTCCAGTGCGAAACCGCAAGGGAGGTTTCAATACGGGAGATGGGAGGCAGGCAGGATCTAGACATCATCCTTATTGCAGAAATGTTAATAATTAGCATCAATCATAGGGCTAGTCCTAGTGCTGTTTTTTTTTTTGGCTAGTTTTGCCGTTCAGAAAATAGAAGAATTTTCTACAGTTTATTATTTGCGCCACACAAAATTATATTCTTTTCCAAATTCTCAGCCTCTGAATTATTCTCAAGATATTCTGAAAATTCCAGCCTCGATATTCTCAGACATTAACTCCCATTTCCAATCAGCCCCCCGTTAAGAAGTCGATTTTTGTAATAAGCTCCTCCCCTCTCGAACAGGCCTCCTCCCCTTTTGTACGTATTGCCTAATACGAAACTTCAATGCCAAAATAGTATACGGTTCACTCAATTCACATTCAATGATGTTTCATTCGCAGACATCCTTATAAAACAATCCGTTTCACTTTAAATTTAACTACAGTTATCTGAGTTGTACAAAATAGGCGTGTACGTTTAATATTTGAAATAAAGGCAATCCTCTTGGTTAAAATGAAAACGCAATGTGATTAACTTTCTTGGTTACTGGCTTTGTTTAGTTCCGAGAAAAATAGAATACAGATTCAATTGCATTGCTGATGGTTTGATATTCTGTGCTCTAGGGGACACGAAAGGCTACAAATACAAGCTTGTTTCAATGCTGCAGTGTACAAATCATCCTGAAAAATGTAAAATGAAGTAATAGCAGTCAAAACAGAAACAACTGTTGCCAGTTAATATGTAGTACCATTTTACGGAAGATTACTTTTCCCATGGTGGTGTAAAGTAAAAAACTTGAAGTATACCTGTGCAAAAAAACCGCTAAAGTAAGGAGTCGAATGTGGACTCGATTTTAGCTGAAGTGCGTCAATTTTACAATGTCAGGAACATATAGAATCATGTGCTAGGGAAAAGGTAATGGAGAGAAACACGCTCGGACACGCTATATTTGGATATCCCGTGGTGAGATGCCCCGGACGAGATCAAGAGGCGAAGGACAACAGGTTGCCTACCAAGCAGTCGACTGAGCGGGAGGCTATAAAACAGGGGAATAATAACAAAAAAAAACCCTCTCTCCTAGTCCTCCGCAGAAGCTAAAATGGAATTTTATTATTGGGGCACTTTATGCAGCGGAAATACGCGTCCAATCTTTTCAGGGGCACCCAACGAATGATTTCGGTAAAATATCTGTTCGAATGTAAGGTCGCCTAAATTTTTCGGAAAATTTCTCCTCAAGGGAAAGAACACGTTGTCTTGATTTTCGGAAAAAAAAATTGCCCTAGAATTTGCGTAATTTAGGTGGTCGAGAAAAAGTTGTCCAAGACTTTTTCGTAAATAGATAGTCAACAGAAAGTTACCCTAGAATTTTCGTTCGAGTTACAACTCGCAATTTTTGGACGTCGTCCGCAAGTTAGGGATGTATAATGCATGGGTGCAGAAAATCGAAGCAAGATTTATCTGAGAAGGCAGTCCAAATTCACCAAATCAGAACGTCTTCAGTTGTTTAACGTTGCACTCTCGTACTGACTTGAACGACCTGGTAAGCTTAATTCTCACAGTCTTTATGCTGTTGACCGACCATTCCGACGCGATAAAATGTGCGTTTTCTGATATTGGGTCGGTCGGTCGGATTGAAAAAAAAGAAAGTTAAAAAAAAAGTCATAAGAATTATTTCAAGTGAAAAATGCTCCAACTACGTACTGAGTTACTTTTTTTTAAATGCCAAAAATTTGGGTCGGTCGGACGACGCTAAACGGAGAAAAAAAATAGGATGGCCTTAACGCTTATGGATAAGCTGGATATGTTTATACTAGATTTTTTTTCTCCTTGTTTAAAACGCTTTTCCGCGATCAAATTAAAAACTGGAAATTTTATCGGTTTCAAACATGTATAGGTAATAACAATAAACATTCACCTTACATCTAACTGATCTAAGTGATCTGAATGCTTTATTTTTCTAAGTTATGGAAGATATGGTCGACGGTAATGTCGGCTTCTTTGTCTCTGTTCAGTAGCGTGTGATTTCTTCCCCTAATACTTTCGAATAAAAAAGTTCATTACTCCCCTGCAATCTTCGGATGCGCGTTACGGTTTGCCTAAAATTTTCGGAATCTTTTCATAGACGCAAGCTTTTACAAAAAAGGTCTCCTAAAAATTTCTAACGACAGCAATGCTAGCAAGAGTCCTTCATTTTTCGAACAGACCTATAAAGGTAGCTAAAACTTTCGGATGAGCCAAAAAGGCCGCCTAGGATTTTCGAGACGAATACAGTTCCCCTAAGAAATCCGAACAGATAAATAGTTTTTAGGGCAGCTCCAAATTAATGAAACAGGCTTCTAAAGCATAGAAAAATCCATTTAAGGCACTTCTGAGGTATTTGGAAAAATTTGGTCGTTGGGTGCCCCTGTCTTTTCATTTGAGAGGTCTATGGTGTCCCAGAAGGGACAACGCTTCTACTTAAAATTTAGTGGCGTTCTGTAAAAAAGAAATAAGGCACTAATTGTACTCTGTGTTTTTGTTTTTGTCATAATTAAGCTGGGATCTGCGGTTTGGTGCTCTGTTATAATTATAACATCCGGAAAGCAGAATGAAGACAGTGGTCCTATTGTACAATCTGGTAAATTATTAAAGACATATCAGATGTCATACTAAAGCAAGATATTGCTCTCCTCGTGTCTTCTTCCCTGGTCTTCTTCGTCGATCTAGCCCGTAAGAATAAATCGACACAATGAGCTTTCCTTCGCCATCAAAGCGCGTGTTCGACCATGTAAAGTTCAGCGACGACCTTCCAAGGGAATTCCTGTGTGATATTTGGTACGATGTCGAATATTTGCTCACCAATTCACAATTTATATATAACTAAAGTTGCAGCGGCTGAAGAAAGCCTCTGTTCATAAGAAAGTGCGTAATGGCTCTTTCCAAAAAAATCACACACAGATTGTATTTGATCGCTTTCTTATTGACCTATTTATTTTCTTTTGTAGTTCGAAGCCAATCCTGGAGGCACACATGGCCACTCCATGCGGTCACAGTTTTTGTGGATTCTGTGTTGCAGAATTTAAGAAAACAACTGGCCAGCTGACCTGTGCAATGTGTAGGCAGCAAGTGGACAATTTTTGCAAGAATATCTTTGTTTGCAGCCTGCTCTCCACTTTCCAGGGAGAGTGCCTCGCTTGCAAGGACCATTTCAGCTTGGACTCGTCCGCCGAGCACGTTAACAAGTGTCCACATATGGAGATGCAGTGCCATTTGTGTGGCGAGAATTTCAAACGCCAAGATCAAGCTGTACACGCGGACGCATGTACCATGGCAGAAATTGTGTGCCACTGTGGAAAGAAATTTCCAAGGAGAGACCAGTGCGAGCACGTTGCAGAGAAATGTGACTTCGCCAAAGTGTCTTGTCCCTTGAACTGCGGGGAAATGATTGAAAGGTATGTTGAGTTTTATATCCAACACAGATCACTAAGAAAGGTAAAGGAGTTAAATACTACTTTAGAAGTCCCGTGTGAAGGTATCAGCGTACCCCAAATGACCATCTTCCGTTGAAGCTGCTTTACAGCTCCGCGTTTATCGCAAACCCCAGTAAGGTATATATTTTATGAAAGCCTAAGAATTGAAGATTACACATATATACTTATTTGAAGTTGAAAAGTTTATGTTGTGCGAATAGAGCGTTTGATTTCCAAAAGTACCGAGACTCACAAATCCAGTTCGTTTCCGGTCGGAATTGAACGGGAGAAAACTACCAACATCGCTATGTGTCCTTCACACCTTCCTCTAAAAGACTGTGTAGGGGAAATATGATTACTTGTCTGCTTTTTAACAGGCAGTTAAACTTAAGGAGTTTGAAAATGAAGCGTTACCTTTGCTAAAATAGCTATAACTTTTGAAAGAGGTACAAAATAAAATTTTTCCGGCACAGTTTTGTTGCCCGATTATCGGGCAACGTTCTTGCCTAATTGCAGCGGAAAGCGTCGAGAATTCATTGAAAACGAGCTTAAAATGTGCGCCCTACTCTTCGAAATTTGGTTTTGAGATGCGGCGCGAAATATACTTTGGGGCGGTTTTCCGGTGTAATTAGGTTAATTACACAAGACATGTGAAAATGATTACACGTTGATCGATGAAGGGAAGGCTCGTTTTACTTTAACAAAGAGAACTCATCAATTACAAAGCGGTCTCGGGTTTTGCTTCTGGGGGGAAATATCTGTTACAAGTCATTAGTGCAGTCACAAGGTGCTCGCATCTCAAGATCCAAAACGATCCAAGTCCAGATCTCGCTGAGGCATTCTCAAGCAAAGTCGCATCTGCTTTGCAAAAGCGACAAGACACTGATTTCAAAAGATTTTCCTGCAGGCCACTGCAGGAAACAATTGTTCGGCCAGACAAATTTTGCCATGACTCCGTTGCTTCTACTTCAGGCTCTTCTTTCTTCTTCTCAGCGATTTTAGATCGGCTGGCACCAACTTCTTCGGTTTCTTTTTCTTGTTGTTCTGCTTCTAATGCCAGCAGCTTCTCCTGTTCAAAATACGACCCTTTTAGGTTGCGGCCAGAGCTTCGGCCAAATCTTTGTCAAATGTTTTTCCATTTCGGCGCATTCTGCGCACTTGCAAACGGACTCGAACTTTTCCTTTGAAAACATCGCAGAGTAAATTTCAACGTTAACATTCGAATCAACTCGTCGCTCGAACTTCAATTTGCGTGCTAGGAGTCGTTTCTCCTTAATAATTTCTTTTAGAATCAACCTTTTTCCTTTTTTTTTTTTTTGATGAAAGGCCACAATGAGACTTATTTGAAAATATCGAAAGCTGCCGTTTTTCTTCAAAATGATGAATTTTGGGGTATGCTGATACCTTAAGCTGAAACGTTAGTGAACAAGTCCTAATTTCAACAGAATCGCTCTTTGTCTACCAACCGAAAGAAAAGCCAGACTAATAATTGAATGATGAGTTCTCGAAAGAAATGTAGTTACTCAATTTAATGCAGTGTCTTTGAACGCTAAATCCGCAATGCGTATTGTATAATTTTGCCTAAATACAAAAAAAGACCGATTCAATTGAGCCCTGATATGACTCAGATCAAAGGTCATCAGAAAGCTTGCGGTTTGACAGATCACGTTCGCTGATTTGGAAAGCTGTATGGATGCAATCATCAATTCTTTCTCCATGTGACTACATCACATTTCCTTAAAATGAAAGAACAACAACAATCTTTTGTGTTTTAATTTTTCATTTTAAGGTATTTAATTCCGTCGCATACACTACAGTGCCCGTCCGCTGTGGAATATTGTCCAGTAAAGAGGTGTGGCGCCAAGGTGCGAAAAGGCGGAAAGGCAGCACACGTAGAAAAAAATCAAAGCCGCCATTATTCGTTACTGCTACAGGAAAAGACGGACATCCTTTGGACAGTGAACGAAGTGGTGAGCATCAGTAGTGGGTACTGCGTAGTAGTCGTCATTGCAGGCCGGTACTAGGGAGTGTGGCGAAGGGCTCTCGAGGCCCCCAGAATAAGAATTGAAAAAAAAAATTCCATTCACAAGAGCCCAGGGCAATTGTATGGCAAATACACGTATTCAATGAAAGTGGAATTGTAAACGTGATTGGTATTAATCTTACAAGACTCTTCAAGTGAATTTGATTTTGTTCAATTTCTCTACATTTGTTAACAGTATACAAATTGTGGAATTCTAAATACCCGCCTCAAACAAAAAAAAAGTGCTAACGTCCTCAATAAAATGTGAAATTAGGAATTTTCACGTCTTATTCTTGCATGGACGCCAAAGAAATGTACCTATATTTATAGTGTCATAAACGTGGAGAGTTCATATTTTGTTTTGTAAACATATTGCTTTGACATTCCCGTTGCCGCCGCCGTCGTGCCGCCCTTAACTCCCTAATGTACATATTTTAAAGGGGGAGGGGTAGCTTCTTTTGGTCAATTTTCTCGGCACCCTCAGTTATTTTAGCCTTACTACGGGAAAGAGTAATCAGGAAAAGTAGTATCCCAAACGCCCATATTTCATAAGCCGCACGTAACTCAGTGTACAAAACAGATTAAGGAAAGCCCTATTTCAGACAGATCGGGATACGTAATTTCAAAAATAGCCTTAAGCTTTGTAAGTCTTGTTTATTTCTTTTTCCTACAAACTTTGATTATTTTGTTACAGCCACGGATATGGTATAAGGTTATACCTAGAAGATCTGGCGCAGTGGCTGCCTTCAAATGGAGTATACCATCTCCTCCAGTAGAAGATGAAATTATCTGCAGCCCAGAATTTGAAAAGTGGGACAAAAAGTGGAAAGTCTTCTGCGTCCAAAAAGGAGAAAGGTTGCATTACGGATTAGAGTACTTCCGGGAGGTGGAACGTACTCACGTAGCCTTGAGGTAAATAAAAGGGGTAAAAAACGGGCGTGTGTGCATAGTATGACTTGCGTGATCCAATTCAGAGTAGAGTAGAGCTTGCAACTCCTAGTAACATACCTGGAATCACACGTTAGGAACAAAATGCTAGAGGTGTCACACTTTTCACACATGCATTAACATAGCATAGAAATGTACTACAGAAATAAGCTTTGGGTAACAACCCTTTCCACTAATGTTTCATTCTCTGTGAAACGTTGTTTTAACATGTATGGAAAATCAAGATAAAATATTGATCAGGAAATCAAATTAAGGTAGTTTCAAACATGCTATCGATTTTTTCACAGTTTTCTTGTGTCACACCAAGATGGCAGTTCGCATGTGCACCACTTCCATCATGCCAGACTGAGAGAGGGTGAGATGGTGCAAGGGATTCACAAGGCTATACCAGAGTCCATCACTGTCAAAATGGAGCTGTTAGAACCAGTCCAACAAATAGATGAATCTAGTCCAAGTACAAGGATTAGTTGGATATTCTGACAAGTTTTTAGTTTTGAAATTCATCTGACAATTTTGTATTTTGATACTGAAACAAAACTGAATTAAACTGAGTACAGAATAATTTTGAGAAGTTCTTAATGTGCGTGTACGAA
>CATIXD010000005.1:0-27500 GCA_949710005.1 Ricordea florida
CTGCCGACAAAAGAACAATTGCCCGCTCAACGGAAACTGCCTACAACCATCGGTAATCTACCAAGCCACCGTTACGCGCAAAGACAACAACACGTCCCAAACCTACATCGGACTTACGGAAAACGACTTCAAAACGAGATACAGAAACCACACCGCATCTTTCCGCCACGTTAAACACAGAAACTCCACCAAACTCAGCAAACACATATGGACCCTTAAAGACAACAACATTGAACACTTTATTTCCTGGCGGATCCTGTCTTCACACTCGCCATATAACAGCTCAAGCAAAAGATGTAACCTCTGCCTCAAAGAAAAATTCCTAATCATCTGCCAACCCGAACTATCCACGCTAAACAAAGGTAATGAGCTTGTGTCTTCTTGCCTATATATATATATATATATATATATATATATATAGGCAATTGTGGAAAACGAGGACGGACAACTTCGAGCGAAAAAAAAAAAATATATATATATATACAGTAAAAAATCTAAAAAAAGTTTAAAAATTTAATAAAAATAGACGTTTCGGTCAATGACCTTCATCAGTTGCAGTGCAAGTGAATAAGAAATTACAATGTCCTTAAATAAGTTTACAGTATAAAAGATGACATAATATAACAAAGATGATTACATAACAGGGCGTGGTAACACATGAAAATGAAAAAATTAACCAATGATAAACAATCGGTGATTACTAAGCGAGAAACTATGACAATGCGATACAAAACTCAAGAAGCGCAAACCAAATATGAATAAATAATCGGATATAATACAAAAAGATTAATGTTAAAAAACTATAACATGATTCGTCAAGTCAGCCAAAAGTGTGAAGGGACCCGCATGTAAAATATTCACAGTATTCATAAAAGGCCATCCTAGGAAAAACTTGTAATAAAAACCCCAAACAAAGCCCTTGAAGCTATGCCGCGGCAAGGCACAACAGGCGCCCTGAACAGGGCCCTTAAACAACAATAATGTAATAAATTCCCCGATGGGGGCCCCTGAGAAAACCTTGCACTAACAAAGCTAACAAGATCCAAGGTCAGGGCCTTTGAACACCTGAACTAAGATAACCGCCAAATTAGCAAGTTATTTTTACGCTAGTTGTAGTTTATTCTTTTTTTCGAGTGGAATTCCTGACGTTTATTCAAGCCAAAAGGTGCCAGAGAGAACAACTGTGCGCTCCAATATGCCTCTTTAGTGATTAAAAGCTTTTCGATGTTACTTGTATTGTTTGCATTTATCTGCACTTGATCAATACACTGGAAAGAAAAATCGTTTAAGTCGTGCGGTGTTCTGTTGAAATGAACCGCTACCTCACAAGTCTTTTTCTTGGTCAGCATGGCAGACTTGTGGTTGCGAAATCTAACTCTAAAATCTGTTGTTGTAGAACCAATGTATTGTAAGTTACATTTCTTACACGAAGCCAAATAAATGACATTTTTAGAATCACAAGAAAGTTTCGATCGTATCTTATAGCTCTTGCCTGTTTGAAAACTTTGGAAAGAATTTGATTCGACAAAGTAATTGCAACAGAGATCACATCTTGTTCTTTTGCATTTAAAGCAACCCCTAACCTCAATAGCCTCTTCAACTTCAATGTTAGAGCCATAACGAGATGGCGCTAACAATTCCTTAAGGTTTTTAGATCTTCGAAAAGAGGCTATGATGGAATTTGGCGGGAAAAATTCTTTTAATTTGGGGTTGGATTCCAAAATACCTAGGTGTTTTCTGATGATGCGACCAACATCAGGTAAATTTGGATTAAATGTTGTTACAAATGGAAACAATTTCTTCTCAGCTTTGGCACGAGTTCTAAGTAAGTCAGTTCTAGATGTAGTTAAGGCTTTAGAAAATTGATCTTCCACTAGTTTTGTGGGATAACCCTGATTGACTAGATAACCCTTGTATTCAGTTGTTCTCTCGGCAAGAAATACTTGTTCAGAGCAGTTTCTCTGTAACCTAGTTGCTACGCCATAAGGGATAGCCTTGAAAACGTGTTTGGGGTGAGCACTTGATGGTGGAAGATACAAGTGGCTATCAGTTGGCTTTGAATAAACGTCTGTCTGAATGAAACCCCCGATGAGATGTAGAGTTAAATCTAGCACGTGAAGCTCGCTTTCAGAAAAAACTAATTCAAATTGAATGGTAGGATATAGAGAATTTATAAAGTCAGTAAACTCATGCAGTGCAGGGAGGCCTTGTTGCCAGAGATCAAAAACATCGTCACGGTATCGCCACCATAAGGCCGGCTTTATGGGGCCAGAAAATTTAGCTTGATAATCTATTTCCCCCATGGCAAGATCCGCGTAACTACAGGCGTTCTTTGGGCCCATGGCTGTGCCATGAATTTGTAGGAAAAAGTTTTCCTTAAAAACCGAGTGATTGCTCTTCAAACAAATTTCTACTGCTTCTAAAATGCAATTAGTGGATGGAAGCTGGTTTTCTCTAGCATTCAGTGCCTTCTTGACTGCAGTAAGACCGAGTTGATTATCTATGTTGGGAAACATTGACACAACATCCCAAGAAACTAAAAGGGTGCCTTCGGGGAAAGGGCCACTCCTATTAAGATCCTCAATTCTGTTAAGTAAATCGGTCGTATCCTTGATGTAAGATGGCAACTTACGAGCCAACGGTTGCAAGTAAAATTCACTGAAGGCTGAAAGATTTTCTATAGCCGTACCACAACACGATGTGATAAGCCTGAGTGGGTTCCCTGCTTTGTGGGTTTTAATATTACCGAAGGCGACCCCTGGTTTGGCTTTTTTGTTAATTATCCAATTAGCTAATTGGTCTGAAATTTCACCTTTTCTGACCCATTTGTTGCACCAACTCTCAACTACAGCTAAATGCCTATATGTAGGATCTTCCTGTAAGGATTTATAATGGAGCTGGTTATGAAGCTGGCCAAACATTTTATCTTCGTATTCCCCTTTATCGATTAAGACGAAACGAGAACCCTTATCATAACCCTTATCATAACATCATAACTTTTTATATATATATATATATATATATATATATATATATATATATATATATAGCAAAGAGAAATACTACTCAGAATTCAGTAATCACATTTGCTTTATTTTAAAATGATCACATTGATCACTGATAATATTGCAGAACCAGTACTTTATAGTGACACAGGGTATACATTCTGTTGAAAATGTTTAACATAACTGCTAGATCAAGAAAATTTACAATATTTTCACTGTTGCAATGATATCAGATCACATCGTTATAAATGATTGCTATAACAACTGCAACTCTCTGTGTTGGAAATTACTTAAAACTGGAAACGCTATCGTTTTATTATGAAAAATACCTATTTACATTCTCTTGTAATCTGTTGGTCGTCTTCCGATTCCGGTTTTAGACTAATAGAATTATTTTCCAGAGAAATCTCCAATCGTTGAAGTCGTTCTTACTCGGTGTCCCTTCTAAGTCGTTTTGCTAAATGTAGTACACCAATATATTTCGTTATGTAATCGTTCACTCATGTCCTGTATTTCTATCAATAACACATTCAAATTCAAAACTAACTTGATTGAATTCCTGGTCCTTTTCCCTGCTGTTTCGTTTGCCTTTTTCTGGAGCGAGCAGTTGTTGTCTTGGCTGCGATTTCTGTTGTTATTCTCCCTGCTGTCGTTTCTCTATCCCTGCTTTGAGTCGTGCTTTCCTCGTGTTGATTTTCACGGTATTCGAACTTACTCGCCGACGATCTCGTGCTAATATTTCTTGAATATCTTGGAGATCACCTTGCTGGGATGTACTTCCAGGACGAGTGAAATCGGTTTCCACAAAATTTACATTACTTTCAAAAAGGCATCACCGAATAATGGCGGAAATTCAGCGTTCTCAAGTGCGTTACAATTGCCAGGTAACCTGGCCTGCAAACGGACACCTTTAAAATATAGATATATATAAACATATATATAAATATATATATATACATATATAAAAACTCTCGGCTCGATTTACTCGGGCTTGCGAGCCACGTGGTCTGACCGGAACCGACACGATTAGTAACCTCGCTACGCTCGGCCTTCGGCCTCGCTTCGCTAGGAACAAGATAGAATACCAAGAGATGGTTGCAAGGAAGCTCAGCCTTACAGATTTTTGTCAAAACACCTAATAAGAGATTGTATGGGCAGAAGGGCCGTCATCTAGGATCGTAGGTTATCGATTTATTTTGAATGTTCTATCTATATGTAGTAGTAGGGTATAGACTCAGGTTAAGATAACAAGTACGATTTTAATTGCAATGATTAGATTTCCATGCGATTTAAGGAAACAACTTTTAGCTACTACGCATGAGCACTTTGACCAATTAACTAAATCCTTCAAAATCAAAGTTATGCTATGATACCTCGGCCTGTCGAATCTTTGCAATTCAGAAACTTTGAAGATTTGTAGTATTACGATAGCGCAATATCTACGTAAGAAATCAAATTGATAGTAATTAGCAATCGTATTGTATTTTGGCTGTCAAGATATTTGCTCAAGGCAGCTAATTCTATAGCATACTCCTCAGACAGTACTCAAGTTCATCAAATCAGTCCTCATTACACAGATTAGTGATGCACATGCAATTTTCACCATCTTGTAGCAATTAAAATGTAATTTAAAATCCATTTTTTTTCGTAATGATAGTCATTTATAATAAAAGATAAAATACCACGAGATGGTTCCAAGGAAGCTCAGCCTTACAGATTTTTGTCAAAACACCATATAAGAGATTGTATGGGCAGAAGGGCCCTCATCTAGGATCGTAGGTTATCGATTCATTTTAAATGTTTTATCTATATGTAATAGTAGGGTATAGACTCAGGTTTAGATAACAAATCCGATTTTAATTGCAATGATTAGATTTCCATGCAATTTAAGGAAAGAACTTTTAGTAACTACGCATGCGCACTTCGACTAATTGCCTTAATCCTTTTAAATGAAAGTTATTCTATGATACCTTGGCCTGCCGAATCTTTGCAATTCTGAAACTTTAAAGATTTGTAATATTACGACAGGGCAATATCTACGTAAGAAATCAAATTGATAGTAATTCGCCATCGTATTGTATTTTGGCTGTTAAGATATTTGCTTAACGCAGCTAATTCTATAGCATACTGCTGAGACAGTACTCAAGTTCATCAAATCAGTCCTCATTACACAGATTAGTGATGCACATGCAATTTTCACCATCTTGTAGCAATTAAAATCTAATTTAAAATCCATTTTTTGTCGTAATGATAGTCATTTATAATACAAGATAGAATACAACGAGATGGTTGCAAGGAAGCTCAGCCTTACAGATTTTTGTCAAAACACCATATAAGAGATTGTATGGAAAGAAGCGCCGTCATATAGGGTCGTAGGTTATCGATTTATTTTGAATGTTCTATCTATATGTAATAGTAGGGTATAGACTCAGGTTAAGATAACAAGTACGATTTTAATTGCAATGATTAGATTTCCATGCGATTTAAGGAAACAACTTTTAGTTACTACGCATGCGCACTTCGACCAATTTTATACCTCCTTTAAAATCAAAGTTATTCTATGATACCTCGGCCTGCCGAATCTTTGCAATTCTGAAACTTTGAAGATTTGTAGTATTACGACAAGGCAATATCTACGTAAGAAATCAAATTAAAAGTAATTCGCAATCGTAATGTATCTTGGCTCTCAAGATATTTGCTTAAGGCAGCTAATTCTATAGCTTACTTCTGAGACAGTACTCAAGTTCATCAAATCAGTCCTCATTACACAGCTTAGTGATGCACATGCAATTTTCACCATCTTGTTGCAATTAAAATGTAATTTAAAATCTACTTTATGTCGTAATAATAGTCATTTATAATACAAGATAGAATACCAAGAGATGGTTGCAAGGAAGCTCAGCCTTACAGATTTTTGTCAAAACACCATAAAAGAGATTGTATGGGCAGAAGGGCCGTCATCTAGGATCGTAGGTTATCGATTGATTTTGAATGTTTTATCTATATGTAATAGTAGGGTATAGACTCAGATTAAGATAACAAGTACGATTTTAATTGCAATCATTAGATTTCCATGCGATTTAAGGAAAGAACTCTTACTTACTACGCATGCGCACTTCGACCAATTGCTTAAATCCTTCAAAATGAAAGTTATTCTATGATACCTCGGCCTGCCGAATCTTTGCAATTCTGAAACTTTGAAGATTTGTAGTATTACGACAAGGATTTATCTACGTAAGAAATCAAATTGATAGTAATCCGCAATCGTATTGTATTTTGGCTGACAAGATATTTGCTTAAGGCAGCTAATTCTATAGCATTCTGCCCAGACAGTACACAAGTTCATCAAATCACTCCTAATTACACAGATTAGTGATGCACATGCAATTTTGACCATCTTGTAGCAATTAAAATGTAATTTAAAAACCATTTTATGTGGTAATGATAGTCATTTATAATACAAGATAGAATACCAAGAGATGGTTGCAAGGAAGCTCAGCCTTACAGATTTTTGTCAAAACACCATATAAGAGATTGTATGGGCAGAAGGGCCGTCATCTAGGATCGTTTGTTATCGACTTGTTTTGAATGTTCTATCTATATGTAATAGTAGGGTATAGACTCAGGTTTAGATAACGAGTACGATTTTAATTGCAATGATTAGATTTCCATGCGATTTAAGGAAAGAACTCTCAGTTACTACGCATGCGCACTTCGACCAATTGCCTAAGTCATTTAAAATGAAAGTTATTCTATGATACCTCGCCCTGCCGAATCTTTGCAATTGTGAAACTTTGAAGATTTGTAGTATTACGACAGGGCAATATCTACGTAAGAAATCAAATTGATAGTAATTCGCAATCGTCTTGTATTTTGGCTGTCAATATATTTGCTTAAGGCAGCTAATTCTATAGCATACTGCTCAGACAGTACTTAAGTTCATCAAATCAGTCCTCATTACACAGATTAGTGATGCACATGCAATTTTCACCATCTTGTAGCAATTAAAATGTAATTTAAGATCCATTTTATGTCGTAATGCTAGTCATTTATAATACAAGATAGAATACCACGAGATGGTTGCAAGGAAGCTCAGCCTTACAGATTTTTGTCAAAACACCATATAAGAGATTGTATGGGCAGAAGGGCCGTCATCTAGGATCGTAGGTTATCGATTTATTTTGAATGTTCTATCTATATGTAATAGTAGGGTATAGACTCAGGTTTAGATAACAAGTACGATTTTAATTGCAATGATTAGATTTCCATGCGATTTAAGGAAACAACTTTTAGTTACTACGCATGCGCACTTCGACCAATTTTCTAACTCCTTTAAAATCAAAGTTATTCTATGATTCCTCGGCCTGCCGAATCTTTGCAATTCTGAAACTTTGAAGATTTGTAGTATTACGACAGGGCAATATCTACGTAAGAAATCAAATTGATAGTAATTCGCAATCGTCTTGTATTTTGTCAGTCCAGATATTTGCTTAAGGCAGCTAATTCTATATCATTCTGCTCAGACAGTACTCAAGTTCATCAAATCAGTCCTCATTACACAGATTAGTGATGCACATGCAATTTTCACCATCTTGTAGCAATTAAAATGTAATTTAAAATCCATTTTATGTCGTAATGATAGTCATTTATAATACAAGATAGAATACCACGAGATGGTTGCAAGGAAGCTCAGCCTTACAGATTTTTGTCAAAACACCATATAAGAGATTGTATGGGCAAAAGGGCCGTCATCTAGGATCGTAGGTTGTCGATCCATTTTGAATGTTCTATCTATATGTAATAGTAGGGTGTAGACCCAGTTTAAGATAACAAGTACGATTTTAATTGCAATGATTAGATTTTCATGCGATTTAAGGAAACAACTTTTAGTTACTACGCATGCGCACTTCGACCAATTGCCTAAATCCTTTAAAATCAAAGTTATTCTATTATACCTCGGCCTGTCGAATCTTTGCAATTCAGAAACTTTGAAGATTTGTAGTATTACGATAGCGCAATATCTACGTAAGAAATCAAATTGATAGTAATTAGCAATCGTATTGTATTTTGGCTGTCAAGATATTTGCTCAAGGCAGCTAATTCTATAGCATACTCCTCAGACAGTACTCAAGTTCATCAAATCAGTCCTCATTACACAGATTAGTGATGCACATGCAATTTTCACCATCTTGTAGCAATTAAAATGTAATTTAAAATCCATTTTTTTTCGTAATGATAGTCATTTATAATAAAAGATAAAATACCACGAGATGGTTGCAAGGAAGCTCAGCCTTACAGATTTTTGTCAAAACACCATATAAGAGATTGTATGGGCAGAAGGGCCCTCATCTAGGATCGTAGGTTATCGATTCATTTTAAATGTTTTATCTATATGTAATAGTAGGGTATAGACTCAGGTTTAGATAACAAATCCGATTTTAATTGCAATGATTAGATTTCCATGCAATTTAAGGAAAGAACTTTTAGTAACTACGCATGCGCACTTCGACTAATTGCCTTAATCCTTTTAAATGAAAGTTATTCTATGATACCTTGGCCTGCCGAATCTTTGCAATTCTGAAACTTTAAAGATTTGTAATATTACGACAGGGCAATATCTACGTAAGAAATCAAATTGATAGTAATTCGCCATCGTATTGTATTTTGGCCGTTAAGATATTTGCTTAACGCAGCTAATTCTATAGCATACTGCTGAGACAGTACTCAAGTTCATCAAATCAGTCCTCATTACACAGATTAGTGATGCACATGCAATTTTCACCATCTTGTAGCAATTAAAATCTAATTTAAAATCCATTTTTTGTCGTAATGATAGTCATTTATAATACAAGATAGAATACAACGAGATGGTTGCAAGGAAGCTCAGCCTTACAGATTTTTGTCAAAACACCATATAAGAGATTGTATGGAAAGAAGCGCCGTCATATAGGGTCGTAGGTTATCGATTTATTTTGAATGTTCTATCTATATGTAATAGTAGGGTATAGACTCAGGTTAAGATAACAAGTACGATTTTAATTGCAATGATTAGATTTCCATGCGATTTAAGGAAACAACTTTTAGTTACTACGCATGCGCACTTCGACCAATTTTATACCTCCTTTAAAATCAAAGTTATTCTATGATACCTCGGCCTGCCGAATCTTTGCAATTCTGAAACTTTAAAGATTTGTAGTATTACGACAAGGCAATATCTACGTAAGAAATCAAATTAAAAGTAATTCGCAATCGTAATGTATCTTGGCTCTCAAGATATTTGCTTAAGGCAGCTAATTCTATAGCTTACTTCTGAGACAGTACTCAAGTTCATCAAATCAGTCCTCATTACACAGCTTAGTGATGCACATGCAATTTTCACCATCTTGTTGCAATTAAAATGTAATTTAAAATCTACTTTATGTCGTAATAATAGTCATTTATAATACAAGATAGAATACCAAGAGATGGTTGCAAGGAAGCTCAGCCTTACAGATTTTTGTCAAAACACCATAAAAGAGATTGTATGGGCAGAAGGGCCGTCATCTAGGATCGTAGGTTATAGATTGATTTTGAATGTTTTATCTATATGTAATAGTAGGGTATAGACTCAGATTAAGATAACAAGTACGATTTTAATTGCAATCATTAGATTTCCATGCGATTTAAGGAAAGAACTCTTACTTACTACGCATGCGCACTTCGACCAATTGCTTAAATCCTTCAAAATGAAAGTTATTCTATGATACCTCGGCCTGCCGAATCTTTGCAATTCTGAAACTTTGAAGATTTGTAGTATTACGACAAGGATTTATCTACGTAAGAAATCAAATTGATAGTAATCCGCAATCGTATTGTATTTTGGCTGACAAGATATTTGCTTAAGGCAGCTAATTCTATAGCATTCTGCCCAGACAGTACACAAGTTCATCAAATCACTCCTAATTACACAGATTAGTGATGCACATGCAATTTTGACCATCTTGTAGCAATTAAAATGTAATTTAAAAACCATTTTATGTGGTAATGATAGTCATTTATAATACAAGATAGAATACCAAGAGATGGTTGCAAGGAAGCTCAGCCTTACAGATTTTTGTCAAAACACCATATAAGAGATTGTATGGGCAGAAGGGCCGTCATCTAGGATCGTTTGTTATCGACTTGTTTTGAATGTTCTATCTATATGTAATAGTAGGGTATAGACTCAGGTTTAGATAACGAGTACGATTTTAATTGCAATGATTAGATTTCCATGCGATTTAAGGAAAGAACTCTCAGTTACTACGCATGCGCACTTCGACCAATTGCCTAAGTCATTTAAAATGAAAGTTATTCTATGATACCTCGCCCTGCCGAATCTTTGCAATTGTGAAACTTTGAAGATTTGTAGTATTACGACAGGGCAATATCTACGTAAGAAATCAAATTGATAGTAATTCGCAATCGTCTTGTATTTTGGCTGTCAATATATTTGCTTAAGGCAGCTAATTCTATAGCATACTGCTCAGACAGTACTTAAGTTCATCAAATCAGTCCTCATTACACAGATTAGTGATGCACATGCAATTTTCACCATCTTGTAGCAATTAAAATGTAATTTAAGATCCATTTTATGTCGTAATGCTAGTCATTTATAATACAAGATAGAATACCACGAGATGGTTGCAAGGAAGCTCAGCCTTACAGATTTTTGTCAAAACACCATATAAGAGATTGTATGGGCAGAAGGGCCGTCATCTAGGATCGTAGGTTATCGATTTATTTTGAATGTTCTATCTATATGTAATAGTAGGGTATAGACTCAGGTTTAGATAACAAGTACGATTTTAATTGCAATGATTAGATTTCCATGCGATTTAAGGAAACAACTTTTAGTTACTACGCATGCGCACTTCGACCAATTTTCTAACTCCTTTAAAATCAAAGTTATTCTATGATTCCTCGGCCTGCCGAATCTTTGCAATTCTGAAACTTTGAAGATTTGTAGTATTACGACAGGGCAATATCTACGTAAGAAATCAAATTGATAGTAATTCGCAATCGTCTTGTATTTTGTCAGTCCAGATATTTGCTTAAGGCAGCTAATTCTATATCATTCTGCTCAGACAGTACTCAAGTTCATCAAATCAGTCCTCATTACACAGATTAGTGATGCACATGCAATTTTCACCATCTTGTAGCAATTAAAATGTAATTTAAAATCCATTTTATGTCGTAATGATAGTCATTTATAATACAAGATAGAATACCACGAGATGGTTGCAAGGAAGCTCAGCCTTACAGATTTTTGTCAAAACACCATATAAGAGATTGTATGGGCAAAAGGGCCGTCATCTAGGATCGTAGGTTGTCGATCCATTTTGAATGTTCTATCTATATGTAATAGTAGGGTGTAGACCCAGTTTAAGATAACAAGTACGATTTTAATTGCAATGATTAGATTTTCATGCGATTTAAGGAAACAACTTTTAGTTACTACGCATGCGCACTTCGACCAATTGCCTAAATCCTTTAAAATCAAAGTTATTCTATTATACCTCGGCCTGTCGAATCTTTGCAATTCAGAAACTTTGAAGATTTGTAGTATTACGATAGCGCAATATCTACGTAAGAAATCAAATTGATAGTAATTAGCAATCGTATTGTATTTTGGCTGTCAAGATATTTGCTCAAGGCAGCTAATTCTATAGCATACTCCTCAGACAGTACTCAAGTTCATCAAATCAGTCCTCATTACACAGATTAGTGATGCACATGCAATTTTCACCATCTTGTAGCAATTAAAATGTAATTTAAAATCCATTTTTTTTCGTAATGATAGTCATTTATAATAAAAGATAAAATACCACGAGATGGTTGCAAGGAAGCTCAGCCTTACAGATTTTTGTCAAAACACCATATAAGAGATTGTATGGGCAGAAGGGCCCTCATCTAGGATCGTAGGTTATCGATTCATTTTAAATGTTTTATCTATATGTAATAGTAGGGTATAGACTCAGGTTTAGATAACAAATCCGATTTTAATTGCAATGATTAGATTTCCATGCAATTTAAGGAAAGAACTTTTAGTAACTACGCATGCGCACTTCGACTAATTGCCTTAATCCTTTTAAATGAAAGTTATTCTATGATACCTTGGCCTGCCGAATCTTTGCAATTCTGAAACTTTAAAGATTTGTAATATTACGACAGGGCAATATCTACGTAAGAAATCAAATTGATAGTAATTCGCCATCGTATTGTATTTTGGCCGTTAAGATATTTGCTTAACGCAGCTAATTCTATAGCATACTGCTGAGACAGTACTCAAGTTCATCAAATCAGTCCTCATTACACAGATTAGTGATGCACATGCAATTTTCACCATCTTGTAGCAATTAAAATCTAATTTAAAATCCATTTTTTGTCGTAATGATAGTCATTTATAATACAAGATAGAATACAACGAGATGGTTGCAAGGAAGCTCAGCCTTACAGATTTTTGTCAAAACACCATATAAGAGATTGTATGGAAAGAAGCGCCGTCATATAGGGTCGTAGGTTATCGATTTATTTTGAATGTTCTATCTATATGTAATAGTAGGGTATAGACTCAGGTTAAGATAACAAGTACGATTTTAATTGCAATGATTAGATTTCCATGCGATTTAAGGAAACAACTTTTAGTTACTACGCATGCGCACTTCGACCAATTTTATACCTCCTTTAAAATCAAAGTTATTCTATGATACCTCGGCCTGCCGAATCTTTGCAATTCTGAAACTTTGCAGATTTGTAGTATTACGACAAGGCAATATCTACGTAAGAAATCAAATTAAAAGTAATTCGCAATCGTAATGTATCTTGGCTCTCAAGATATTTGCTTAAGGCAGCTAATTCTATAGCTTACTTCTGAGACAGTACTCAAGTTCATCAAATCAGTCCTCATTACACAGCTTAGTGATGCACATGCAATTTTCACCATCTTGTTGCAATTAAAATGTAATTTAAAATCTACTTTATGTCGTAATAATAGTCATTTATAATACAAGATAGAATACCAAGAGATGGTTGCAAGGAAGCTCAGCCTTACAGATTTTTGTCAAAACACCATAAAAGAGATTGTATGGGCAGAAGGGCCGTCATCTAGGATCGTAGGTTATCGATTGATTTTGAATGTTTTATCTATATCTAATAGTAGGGTATAGACTCAGATTAAGATAACAAGTACGATTTTAACTGCAATCATTAGATTTCCATGCGATTTAAGGAAAGAACTCTTACCTACTACGCATGCGCACTTCGACCAATTGCTTAAATCCTTCAAAATGAAAGTTATTCTATGATACCTCGGCCTGCCGAATCTTTGCAATTCTGAAACTTTGAAGATTTGTAGTATTACGACAAGGATTTATCTACGTAAGAAATCAAATTGATAGTAATCCGCAATCGTATTGTATTTTGGCTGACAAGATATTTGCTTAAGGCAGCTAATTCTATAGCATTCTGCCCAGACAGTACACAAGTTCATCAAATCACTCCTAATTACACAGATTAGTGATGCACATGCAATTTTGACCATCTTGTAGCAATTAAAATGTAATTTAAAAACCATTTTATGTGGTAATGATAGTCATTTATAATACAAGATAGAATACCAAGAGATGGTTGCAAGGAAGCTCAGCCTTACAGATTTTTGTCAAAACACCATATAAGAGATTGTATGGGCAGAAGGGCCGTCATCTAGGATCGTTTGTTATCGACTTGTTTTGAATGTTCTATCTATATGTAATAGTAGGGTATAGACTCAGGTTTAGATAACGAGTACGATTTTAATTGCAATGATTAGATTTCCATGCGATTTAAGGAAAGAACTCTCAGTTACTACGCATGCGCACTTCGACCAATTGCCTAAGTCATTTAAAATGAAAGTTATTCTATGATACCTCGCCCTGCCGAATCTTTGCAATTGTGAAACTTTGAAGATTTGTAGTATTACGACAGGGCAATATCTACGTAAGAAATCAAATTGATAGTAATTCGCAATCGTCTTGTATTTTGGCTGTCAATATATTTGCTTAAGGCAGCTAATTCTATAGCATACTGCTCAGACAGTACTTAAGTTCATCAAATCAGTCCTCATTACACAGATTAGTGATGCACATGCAATTTTCACCATCTTGTAGCAATTAAAATGTAATTTAAGATCCATTTTATGTCGTAATGCTAGTCATTTATAATACAAGATAGAATACCACGAGATGGTTGCAAGGAAGCTCAGCCTTACAGATTTTTGTCAAAACACCATATAAGAGATTGTATGGGCAGAAGGGCCGTCATCTAGGATCGTAGGTTATCGATTTATTTTGAATGTTCTATCTATATGTAATAGTAGGGTATAGACTCAGGTTTAGATAACAAGTACGATTTTAATTGCAATGATTAGATTTCCATGCGATTTAAGGAAACAACTTTTAGTTACTACGCATGCGCACTTCGACCAATTTTCTAACTCCTTTAAAATCAAAGTTATTCTATGATTCCTCGGCCTGCCGAATCTTTGCAATTCTGAAACTTTGAAGATTTGTAGTATTACGACAGGGCAATATCTACGTAAGAAATCAAATTGATAGTAATTCGCAATCGTCTTGTATTTTGTCAGTCCAGATATTTGCTTAAGGCAGCTAATTCTATATCATTCTGCTCAGACAGTACTCAAGTTCATCAAATCAGTCCTCATTACACAGATTAGTGATGCACATGCAATTTTCACCATCTTGTAGCAATTAAAATGTAATTTAAAATCCATTTTATGTCGTAATGATAGTCATTTATAATACAAGATAGAATACCACGAGATGGTTGCAAGGAAGCTCAGCCTTACAGATTTTTGTCAAAACACCATATAAGAGATTGTATGGGCAGAAGGGCCGTCATCTAGGATCGTAGGTTATCGATTTATTTTGAATGTTCTATCTATATGTAATAGTAGGGTATAGACTCAGGTTTAGATAACAAGTACGATTTTAATTGCAATGATTAGATTTCCATGCGATTTAAGGAAACAACTTTTAGTTACTACGCATGCGCACTTCGACCAATTTTCTAACTCCTTTAAAATCAAAGTTATTCTATGATTCCTCGGCCTGCCGAATCTTTGCAATTCTGAAACTTTGAAGATTTGTAGTATTACGACAGGGCAATATCTACGTAAGAAATCAAATTGATAGTAATTCGCAATCGTCTTGTATTTTGTCAGTCCAGATATTTGCTTAAGGCAGCTAATTCTATATCATTCTGCTCAGACAGTACTCAAGTTCATCAAATCAGTCCTCATTACACAGATTAGTGATGCACATGCAATTTTCACCATCTTGTAGCAATTAAAATGTAATTTAAAATCCATTTTATGTCGTAATGATAGTCATTTATAATACAAGATAGAATACCACGAGATGGTTGCAAGGAAGCTCAGCCTTACAGATTTTTGTCAAAACACCATATAAGAGATTGTATGGGCAAAAGGGCCGTCATCTAGGATCGTAGGTTGTCGATCCATTTTGAATGTTCTATCTATATGTAATAGTAGGGTGTAGACCCAGTTTAAGATAACAAGTACGATTTTAATTGCAATGATTAGATTTTCATGCGATTTAAGGAAACAACTTTTAGTTACTACGCATGCGCACTTCGACCAATTGCCTAAATCCTTTAAAATCAAAGTTATTCTATTATACCTCGGCCTGTCGAATCTTTGCAATTCAGAAACTTTGAAGATTTGTAGTATTACGATAGCGCAATATCTACGTAAGAAATCAAATTGATAGTAATTAGCAATCGTATTGTATTTTGGCTGTCAAGATATTTGCTCAAGGCAGCTAATTCTATAGCATACTCCTCAGACAGTACTCAAGTTCATCAAATCAGTCCTCATTACACAGATTAGTGATGCACATGCAATTTTCACCATCTTGTAGCAATTAAAATGTAATTTAAAATCCATTTTTTTTCGTAATGATAGTCATTTATAATAAAAGATAAAATACCACGAGATGGTTGCAAGGAAGCTCAGCCTTACAGATTTTTGTCAAAACACCATATAAGAGATTGTATGGGCAGAAGGGCCCTCATCTAGGATCGTAGGTTATCGATTCATTTTAAATGTTTTATCTATATGTAATAGTAGGGTATAGACTCAGGTTTAGATAACAAATCCGATTTTAATTGCAATGATTAGATTTCCATGCAATTTAAGGAAAGAACTTTTAGTAACTACGCATGCGCACTTCGACTAATTGCCTTAATCCTTTTAAATGAAAGTTATTCTATGATACCTTGGCCTGCCGAATCTTTGCAATTCTGAAACTTTAAAGATTTGTAATATTACGACAGGGCAATATCTACGTAAGAAATCAAATTGATAGTAATTCGCCATCGTATTGTATTTTGGCTGTTAAGATATTTGCTTAACGCAGCTAATTCTATAGCATACTGCTGAGACAGTACTCAAGTTCATCAAATCAGTCCTCATTACACAGATTAGTGATGCACATGCAATTTTCACCATCTTGTAGCAATTAAAATCTAATTTAAAATCCATTTTTTGTCGTAATGATAGTCATTTATAATACAAGATAGAATACAACGAGATGGTTGCAAGGAAGCTCAGCCTTACAGATTTTTGTCAAAACACCATATAAGAGATTGTATGGAAAGAAGCGCCGTCATATAGGGTCGTAGGTTATCGATTTATTTTGAATGTTCTATCTATATGTAATAGTAGGGTATAGACTCAGGTTAAGATAACAAGTACGATTTTAATTGCAATGATTAGATTTCCATGCGATTTAAGGAAACAACTTTTAGTTACTACGCATGCGCACTTCGACCAATTTTCTACCTCCTTTAAAATCAAAGTTATTCTATGATACCTCGGCCTGCCGAATCTTTGCAATTCTGAAACTTTGAAGATTTGTAGTATTACGACAAGGCAATATCTACGTAAGAAATCAAATTAAAAGTAATTCGCAATCGTAATGTATCTTGGCTCTCAACATATTTGCTTAAGGCAGCTAATTCTATAGCTTACTTCTGAGACAGTACTCAAGTTCATCAAATCAGTCCTCATTACACAGCTTAGTGATGCACATGCAATTTTCACCATCTTGTTGCAATTAAAATGTAATTTAAAATCTACTTTATGTCGTAATAATAGTCATTTATAATACAAGATAGAATACCAAGAGATGGTTGCAAGGAAGCTCAGCCTTACAGATTTTTGTCAAAACACCATAAAAGAGATTGTATGGGCAGAAGGGCCGTCATCTAGGATCGTAGGTTATCGATTGATTTTGAATGTTTTATCTATATCTAATAGTAGGGTATAGACTCAGATTAAGATAACAAGTACGATTTTAACTGCAATCATTAGATTTCCATGCGATTTAAGGAAAGAACTCTTACCTACTACGCATGCGCACTTCGACCAATTGCTTAAATCCTTCAAAATGAAAGTTATTCTATGATACCTCGGCCTGCCGAATCTTTGCAATTCTGAAACTTTGAAGATTTGTAGTATTACGACAAGGATTTATCTACGTAAGAAATCAAATTGATAGTAATTCGCAATCGTATTGTATTTTGGCTGACAAGATATTTGCTTAAGGCAGCTAATTCTATAGCATTCTGCCCAGACAGTACACAAGTTCATCGAATCACTCCTAATTACACAGATTAGTGATGCACATGCAATTTTGACCATCTTGTAGCAATTAAAATGTAATTTAAAAACCATTTTATGTGGTAATGATAGTCATTTATAATACAAGATAGAATACCAAGAGATGGTTGCAAGGAAGCTCAGCCTTACAGATTTTTGTCAAAACACCATATAAGAGATTGTATGGGCAGAAGGGCCGTCATCTAGGATCGTTTGTTATCGACTTATTTTGAATGTTCTATCTATATGTAATAGTAGGGTATAGACTCAGGTTTAGATAACGAGTACGATTTTAATTGCAATGATTAGATTTCCATGCGACTTAAGGAAAGAACTCTCAGTTACTACGCATGCGCACTTCGACCAATTGCCTAAGTCCTTTAAAATGAAAGTTATTCTATGATATCTCGGCCTGCCGAATCTTTGCAATTCTGAAACTTTCAAGATTTGTAGCATTACGACAAGGCAATATCTACGTAAGAAATCAAATTGATAGTAATTTGCAATCGTATTGTATTTTGGCTGTTAAGATATTTGCTTAAGGCAGCTAATTCTATAGCATACTGCTCAGACAGTACTTTAGTTTATCAAATCAGTCCTCATTACACAGCTTAGTGATGCACATGCAATTTTCACCATCTTGTTGCAATTAAAATGTAATTTAAAATCTACTTTATGTCGTAATAATAGTCATTTATAATACAAGATAGAATACCAAGAGATGGTTGCAAGGAAGCTCAGCCTTACAGATTTTTGTCAAAACACCATATAAGAGATTGTATGGGCAGAAGGGAAGTCATCTAGGATCGTAGGTTGTCGATCCATTTTGAATGTTCTATCTATATGTAATAGTAGGGTATAGACTTAGGTTTAGAAAACGAGTACGATTTTAATTGCAATAATTAGGTTTCCATGCGATTTAACGAAAGAACTTTTAGTTACCACGCATGCGCACTTCGACCAACTGCACAAATCCTTTAAAATAAAAGTTATTCTATGATACCTCGCCCTGCTGAATCTTTGCAATTGTGAAACTTTGAAGATTTGTAGTATTACGACAGGGCAATATCTATGTAAGAAATGAAATTGATAGTAATTCGCAATCGTCTTGTATTTTGGCTGTCAAGATATTTGCTTAAAGCAGCTAATTCTATAGCATACTGCTCAGACAGTACTCAAGTTCATCAAATCAGTCCTCATTACACAGCTTAGTGATGCACATGCAATTTTCACCATCTTGTTGCAATTAAAATGTAATTTAAAATCTACTTTATGTCGTAATAATAGTCATTTATAATACAAGATAGAATACCAAGAGATGGTTGCAAGGAAGCTCAGCCTTACAGATTTTTTTCAAAACACCATATAAGAGATTGTATGGGCAGAAGGGCCGTCATCTAGCACTGCACGAAAAAATGGATTTAAACAGGTTTGCAACAGAAGTAAATATGATGCAAATTTAGCCCTCTAAATTTGACCAAAATTTTCACCAGAAGTAATTATGATGCAAACACAGATGTTTATTCTGTTGAAATTACGTGCAAATACGACGTAAACCTGAAATCTACTTTATATTTGCTTCGTATTTGATACCTCCGCAAATCAACAAATCCGGTGTACATTCACTCCAGATTTGTTCTCTGTGGAAAAATAATGTTTGCTTTCTGCAAAAATCTAAGCAAACATGTTGCAAATTTATATGTATGCATCACTGTTTTCCAACGTTTACCCAAACTACATCCAAAAACTTTAGCGTACGTTTTACTCATGTAACATGTGCAAATATTTACTTTTGGACAAAGTTTGCATTACTTCCAAATAACCAGATTTGCGAGTGTTTTTGCACATTTGCTTTCGGTATACTGATAGTATTCGTTATAATGAGGAATGAACGTTCGAAACGCCATCTTTTTGACGTGACAATGTCAACCTAGTTGACTAAACAATTTTCCAACTTCCACTCCGCAACCGACAGAGCATCAGTCCACTTTAAAGGAAAAGTAACCCCTTAACAAATTTTGACCATGAACTGAGGAATTGCAAAGGCAATAAGAAAGGAAAGAAGGGTAATCTAAAGTGTGTATAATGAACACAAGTCATGGGGTGGATAAAGATCCCCCCTGAAAGCATAAACTTTATTTCAAAGAGAATTTGGAATTAACACTATTTTACATCAGTTCAATTATACCATGTGATAGAAAATACAATCAATCAGAGTACAGATCGACTAGTTGACGGTTTTTAAAGAATCGGTTTGAGCAATGTCACCACCAAATTTTTCCACTCGCATTTATTAGTCTTGTTTTGTATTTTCTTTATAAAACACTGCATTACACTAAAAAAGAGTGACATTGGGTAAGCCATTCAAACAATTTTTCTTTCCAAAACGTAGAAAGCACGTCAGCAAGATAACAAAGTTTTACTAAATTTCAACGAATTAGTAAAAAATAAAGATAAATTCAAGTTTAAGGTAAAAATGATCTTAAGAAACTTGAGAATTATGCCCTATGAAACAACACTTATTGACGTACTAGCAACAGTCATGTCTCTGTTCTTGTCACACAAAATTCAAGATTTGAATTAGCTTTTGTACTAAGTAATGGTAGGTACTAGCTCAAAGTACACGAAAGAACAATGAACAGTAACTAGTTGTTTGATTACAATGTAGCCTTCTCCTTTGGCAAAGTCCACTGTGACTTAGCATGATATATTTACTAGACTGGACTAAGGTACCATTCATATTACCACATGCTCATCATGCACATGAGCTCCTCTATTTGCCGTACACTGTCCTTTCCCAGTCAGTTCTCTTAGGCCTTCGGTTCATTCACAACAGCGTTTTTCCCTCCCACCCACCTTTTGTTCTGACTGGAACCTTTGTTTAGCTCTTTCGATTATCAATTATGTTCACTATATATTTAGCATGACCAGAATGTATTTCAAGCAGATCATTATTTTATTCTTCTACATCTAAATGTATGTTGAAGATTAATCATTTATATTATGGTGTTATACTGGACTAGGTCTTATTCCTTCATTAAGTTCCTGGGATGTGAAACTACTGTCTTGCTTCCCAATAAAAGTAGTGGCAGGGAAGTGTAACCCCTAGCTGCACTTTACCCCACAGTAAGGCTTAGCCCTTGGAGACAGGTCTGGAAAAATGTCCACTCCAGGGTGTGGACCCCCGGTCACACCTGATCTGTACTCCACCCAGAATGGCCACTGCTCCTGGTTCCCCTTAGTTCCTAGTGACTGGGGTATATGGGCCTCACCCCCAGAGACTACCAGGACTCCTGTCTAGGGTGGCTTCCCCCGGTACCACTCAATCTTGTCTCCCCCCAGGAGGGCTTCTCTCCTGGTCCCCTTACCCCTAGATTTAAGTGCTTCCCTGCCACCAGAGTTTTGCCCATTACCTATTGTGTGCTTTCTGTGTGGTACCTGGCATAGAGCCTTTATGCAAAAACACTGCAAATTGGAAGAGTTTATTAACTCAGTTATTAAAAAATGATAACTACAGTGTTCATGTAGTGCTACTGTTGCCATGGCCAAAATCTCAAAAGAAGAAAGAAAATCATAAGAGCACAACATGCTAAATCCTTTGTTAGAAGTCTTCCAGTCTGGACCAAAACTGATCCCAATACAAAAACGTTATCTACTTTGTGAGTGCTGATACACCAGGGATTCACCATCAGGTCTTGACACCTCATTTCACTGCCATTTTAAATAAGTAAAGTGACGTTCAGCAGTGATTAAAAGCAAAAGAACCAGATCCACTCTGCATCATGTCTTTTGGGATCCAGAGCTTCTCTTTCAAATGACCTACACGGGAATGGTATTTACTGCAGAAATAACATGGTCCATGACCAAAACTTGTCGCCCATTATTTGTATTCACTACAAAGTTTGCTTCGGCTAACTTAACAGATGAAACATCTGTCCTGTCCCGTTTCCGGTGCGCTGCCTAAAGATGAAAACATCTGGGCAACTACAAGCTTCCACCTACTCTGCAGTCAACACACACTTGTGAAATTTAAGTGATTGACCAATGTTGAGTTTAGCCTTTGGTATTTACCTTTCTAATCATGATGATTTCATACAGTGAGTCTGGAAAAATTACTACCTCCGCCAATCATTGAATTTACCTTACAAGGGAAGCTTCCGCTAACTTAACAGATGAAACATCTGTCCTGTTCCGTTTCCGGTGCGCTGCCTTAAGATGAAAACATCTGGGCAACTACAAGCTTCCACCTACTATGTAAGGAAAACTGAATTAAAGGTAAATATTTCACCATCACTTTTCTGTAGTTCCAAGCTCGCAAAGGAGGTCATTTGAAAAAAGAAACCCTGCTAGTATGACCAGAAACAGTGGTTTTGGCTTTCAGTTGAGCCTGAAGTAAATAACAATTCTCCTACAGAATGTGAAATCCTTACTTGTGCAGTAAAATATGTCATACAATAGTCAAATCCACCTTATAAATTTAAATTTATAGCCAGGTCATTTTAAAAACAGAAGAAAAATAACCTAAGATCGGACAGAGTGGACTTGGCTTTCAGTCAAGCTAAAGCAAAACTTCAGTAACTTATCAGTAATTTTATTAGAAAGCTATTTTTTTAAAATAAAGGTCTCAATATTAAAATCATTAAAACACTTTTACCCTTTAAGCCCCAATATTCAAAGACAAAATTTCCCTAATAATCTCCACGCATTAGTTGAGAGAATTAATTTGTTGAAAGATGAAACCCTTCTCCTTGTGGTGTTTATTTTGTTGTCATAATCTTTCCTTTAATGAAGTAATGATGTTGTGAGGGGAAAACTGTTTTGGGTGATTCTTGGGGCTTAAAGGGTTTGTAGCCCTGCCACAGTGTCCTTGACAGTGTGATATAAAGTTTTAGTTAGTGGTGGTATGACAACCAATAGAGAGAAGGAGTATGATGTCACTTTACCATGGTAGCAACATTTCTGGATCACAACAGTGGGAAGCTTAAGCAACAACCACAGCGATGGCAACGAACGGCAGAAAAGAAATCAGTTTATTATATAAACACCAATGAAATACTAGGTGAGCTTTCTTGCAAAAACTTGATATCTTCACAGGTGAAAATAACATGTTATCTTCACATGTGAAAATATCACCTTTGCTATGGCTTGATAATAAATTGGGCCTTTCACAAAACTGTTAAAGTGAAATGGCTTGGTATTTCATTGGTGTTTACATAATAAATAGGACATTACATGGCTGCTTGGAGATACAAAATTTCTCTTCTTGTTCAACAGTTGAAGAGAAATGTCTTATCTCTGCGCGGCCATGTAATATCCTCTATTTATGTTAGCAAAACAACAACTTTGCATGTGCATCACGTTTTTTTGTACATTTCTTATCCATCGTTGCAAGTCTGCAACTAGAAACTTCCTAATTTCACGTCACTGGTTTATGGAGTTGGTGAACACAGCACAAGAATTTTCTTTTTCTTTTTCTAAAGTCAGATATGGTCCTTTTGGATTCAACCTCAGAAAATAATTTCTCCACAATTTTACAAACTAAAAGAAACTGAATAAGATCGATAAGTTTGAAACAGTGTGAATTCACTTTTTAAGTGACCTTTTCACTTTGTTGTCATCAAGAAATTTGACATAACGACTTCTCCTCTCTATTTAATATCAAGAACCTAATCATGATGACAGAGACTTGACACTGACCAATAGGTGATCCAAAGAAGCCCTAGCATTTGGGTCATTCTTTAGGCTGCATTCACTAAGGGAGAGAAGTGGCTTGCTACCAATCTTGGTTGCAATCTGCCTTAACAGACGGCCAAGGGCATATACATCACTTGCATAGGATGGAGGGTGAGTTCCTGCAACAACTTCAGGGGCAACATGTGTGTACTTCTGTTTGTATGTTTCTTGTTCTTGTTTGGACAAAACTTTTCTACTGGCTTCCTGTTTTCTAATGCACTTTCCAAAATCAATGATTACTGGCACAAACAGTGTATTTTTGTATGTAAGCAAGATGTTATCACCTTTTATATCCTGATGAATCAGTCCAGAGTTGTGCAACACTTTGAGTGCTTCTAGAAGTTGCAAAATAACATGAAACCACTCTTGATTTTTTAAAACCAAGGTATGGCTGTGTAAAGTCCTGTGAAGAGTGTATGCTTTGCCTTCCACATTGCAAAACTGGAGTACTAACAGGAAAGGTTTCCTTTGTACACAAATACCATAAACGTAGGGAAAACATGGGTGATCCAACTGTTTCATCAGTGATGCTTCTTTGATAACATTGGACTCTGATAACAGGTGTGTGTTAAATTGTTTAACAGCAACTGAAATCCCTCTGTAATACATTTTATAGCAACGTCCAAAGACACCACATCCCAGTAACAGAGGTTGGTCAGTAGAACCACTTGGATCTTTCACATGACTGAGATGACTTCTCTTTACATGTGACACCAGTTGATCTGCAGAAACTGAGGCATCTTTATGTGCCTGTTTCTCATTCTCCATAGCGTTTGATTTATCCATTTTGCTAGTCTGAAAAAAATTAATACCATTCTTGCCAATTATGAAATTTTATTGCTTCTCAGTAGCCCTTACATTTCTTAATTGCTTAATTTGGAATGATTTCCGCACAGGTCCCTACTTCATTATGCATGCTGAAGCTTTCTTGTCTGGTGTAATGCACGTGCAAATATTTCTTGTGTTCGAAGAACGAAATAATACAGTTACGGAATGCATAATGAAGTAGGGACCTGTGCGGAAATCTTACCCTTAATTTTGCTGACGCACCCATTTCATTGTAAACATGGTGTAAACAAATGACGTTCCTACCCTTTCACGAAGATGTAGAGCATGCCATTTAGCGTAATACTTCCTCGCAAGATGGAGCAATCTTTCATTCTTCGCTAAGGTCATCGCTCGTTCATCTTCAAGGGCTAACAAAGCTTTTCTTCTTTTATCTTCTTTGTTCGCCGCTCTAGCCTTTCTCTTTCGCTTTCTTCTTTCGTTCTGCATTGCTGCTCTTTCTTTATGGGTATTCTTTCTCCAAGAAAATGGCTGGTTTGTCTTCATAATATTTATACGCTGCTTATTGCTGCCGTCGATATTTCCCGCCTCAGAGCCTTTTCCCGCGTAAAAGGGTCAGCAATGATGCTCAATTAGATAATTATTTCATTTATGACACGCGAAATCTCCATAACGGGTGAAACTTTGGCTTGGTTGGATTAATTGATACCTTTTAGGGAATGCAATCGTTCATCAACGACTTAATTTGTCCAACAATTCCAACATTTGACATATTTTACTCTGTAATACAGTAGCTCTTACACATTTCAAGGAGCAAGGATGTGTTCTTTAATTTATATTAACTTTTGCATAGATTTTTACATGATAGAAGAAATTGTGTGCACTAAAACTGGTCTGAAAAAGATTATGCATAGGCTTTATGTCAAACCTGTGCATTAATAATCAAGTTATAAGAAAATATTCCAAGGGTAGGGTGACTCCTGATGTAATTTTAATAAATTTATTTGATCCTGTTAGCCCTTTAACCAAACAAAAAATAACTAGTTTCCAAACCCTGGGCCTTACAAAATACTTCAAAAAATTGAATTCCAGCCCTTTCAAATACCTGAAGCCTGAAAAATGGTACCCCTAAGCAGATCCTTTGATTGTGTATAAAGGAGATATCATTCACTTCTCCTCCGTCTGCTCAAGTCCTTTATCAGAGGCAACTGGAGCATTGTTCTGGCACCCATCCACAATGCACGGGTACATTTTTCAGTTAAAATGTATGTGGGTTTATTTCATTCTTGACTGAAAGTAGATTACTATGAGCAGGATATTTTTTTGCCAAGATCACCTAATTGGATTTGAGTAAGATAGATGCAAGGTAGGTTTCAAGAACTGAAAATCGTTCCAAACCCACAATTTGGCAACATCACACCCCCCCCCCCCCCTCCAACACACACCACGGCTACCTTCTCGCCCCTGGTCTGCAACCCCATTCACATAAGGAAACAAGAAATCACTGCATTCAGTTTCTGTTGAATAGCTTGAATTTATTATCACCAGATCATGATCATAACAATAAATACACATGTATAGACTACTGTAAACATATTATTATTCACTCAAAATATTTCCCCAATTCTGATTGGCTAAAAGCACATGTTTAATTCACCATAACCAGTTACTGATGACCAAATTTGGAAAAACGTTTGTGTTTAATGAGAAATGACGTCAAAAATGTAGCCTACAGGTTAATGAACAGTTAACTGAGAAGACCTGGGGACAAGGTTGAGTTGCTTTGGTTGTGAAAACAAAAATGGCCGACACTTCACCCGTTTCCAGAGTAATAACTACAGCTGGAACTAGGCAAAGTAATAGTTAAAAACATAGCAAAAACAGCAATAAGACAACTCATTCATTCAGTAACTGCTTAATATTAACTATTAACACTTGAGAATTAAATCATGCCCTTTTTTAAAATAATAAATTTCAAAATACAATAAGTTTATTTTGGAATTTCCTTTAAGTGTGCAATATGCAGTATAAAATCAGCTTTGTTGTGCTTTAAATGTGCTCATCATTTACACTGGCCATAGGCAATCATTATTGCGGTTCCATTTAAGAGGCTCTTCTCATGTCTTGATCATGTGATCAACTTTTGGTAATCACGAAAGCATAGCAAAAGCTGAAAGAGCATATTAAGATTAGGCAACCTGAAAATTTTCAGCCCTATCCCTCAAAAGAAGCAATAATTCATGCAATGGCCACCAAAAGTTGGAAGCATTGTATGAGAAAAACAACTTTACCATCCAGTCACATGTGCATGGTTTTACATAAGAATTCTGTAATTTCGAAATTTTCAAAACTGTCATGAAATAATACCAAAAGCATTACAGGGCTCAAATATCCTTTTAAGTCATAACAGGCAATTTGAGTCCTTAAATGGGGAAGGAAAATATTTAACGACAGTTTAAACATTTTAGAACTTACAAGGATTTGTATCAAAAACCATGCAAGAGTGACTTAGTGGCAAAAGTTGTTTTTCTCATACAAATACTTCTAACTTTGAGCTTGTGCTAACAAATTCTTTTACGAAGAACTGTTTTCGTGTTTACCAAAGGTTGATCATGTGATCACAGTTATGCAAAGACCATATTGTGGCCTTTTTTTCACCATACTAATAATTATGAATGAATGTAAACAGGCCAGGCAACTATAAACTATCCTTCCTGAAATGACCAACTATTTCAAAATATTGTTACCCTTAAAGCTGTTTTTCACTAACAACAGAGTCACAGTCAGTGTCTTAATCAGAAGTGTGAAAACCGTGTTCTAATTCCACTTATGACTCCATCAATTGCCAACTAGTGAAAACCCAATTGCAAGCAGAGGCAGAATTAAACTCATCGCAATGCCTTTGAATGGATTGTTTTTTCACCAGATCGAGTCTTACAAAATGTATGACTCTGGTTATGACTCCGATCTTTGATTGTCACTGAGTCATAGGAACTAAAGTTAAAAATACATTAATCATAAAAAGTTTATTCATAATGGTTTGAAAAGTGGAGTCCTTTTCCAGATATGAAATTTAGCCACAAAATAGAAACACAGTCTTCGTTCAAAGGAGACTTTTCAATTACTCTGTTTAATATTTTTTTTTTTAAATTCAAATTATGTAATAGTGTAACTCATTGCAGAGTCCAACATTTAACAGATTAAAAACCTTAACAGTGTAGTTTGAGTGGGAGAGGACAAACTACTAACACATGCTCCCGTTGAATAACACTAAATAC
>CATIXD010000005.1:35000-54929 GCA_949710005.1 Ricordea florida
ATATAAGTCAAAAGTAATAACCAGGAGACTCACTCACCACGGTGATTTACATAGAGGTCCTTAACGTTTTATAGTTTTCGATGAAAGCAATTTTTTTGAATGTGAAAAAAATATTAGTGATTTACAAATTTGCTCAACTTTGGCAAACAGACTGATTGTCATTGTATAAGAGGCTTGTATTCTATACTCTCTTTGAGCAGAAGAATGAATGTAGAGTTAATTGCCCAGAAAACTCTTCTAAGTCCCTTATAGTTTTAATCCTCCGAAAGACTAATGCGATAGTTAACCAATACACAAATAATTGACTTGTTCTCTTGCTTTAAACTGCTCGAGAATTTGATTGCTTTTGTAGAGGAATTCCCATGAGTTTATGCATAATAATCAGATTATGTGGATGCTTGTGCAATTATAGGAAGTTGGCTAAGCACTGTTTCCAATTTTTTTTTTTAATAATGTTTTATCATGCCATGTGGCAATATCGATCTTTTATTTATTTAAAAGGTCATTTGCTGCTTATCTTGTGACAATATCAATTTGTCTTTTGAATAAAATATGTGCATAGTGCTGAACATACAGTCCCGGTTTGGTATCTTTGCTCCATTATGTAGTAATCGATTTGGGACAACGTACAATAAAACAGGGAGTAAATGGTAAACTTAACGACAGAGAAAATTGGCTTGAATGAACGTTTGGTTTCTGCTAGTGTCAAGGCAAACGCTAACTTTCTAAAATTTTATCCTCATTGAGAAAATCGACTTAAACGTATATTTCTACATTTCTTTGCGACAACAAGGATTCGCGGCAAGTACTCTCGTGCACGACGTATTTTGTACTGGATTTGTGAAGAAGAAGTAAATTTAGTATTTTGCTTCCCGTGCAAATTAATGGTGCGCAAGAATTTTGACTGGATCAAAGCGAAGCAAAAATCGTATTTGCCATCCCTGTAAATTCATCCTTTCAGGCAATAAATTTACGCTTTTTACTAGCATTTACTGCCCCTGTAACTGTGGATTTTTTCGTCACATTTGCCACTCCACGCAAATACGTAGTGAACGATATTTTTCACCATCTTTGCTTCAAATGTAATTTCTGTGCAAATATAACGTTTGCGTAGTATTTGCTACTTGGTAAATACAAAGTGTTGACCGCCTATGCTTTACTTACAAATGTGATGCAAAACTGGGGTTTGCATTGTGGGTAAATGTAATCAAAACGACGTGCAGCGGAATGTTTGCTACAATTGTAAATTCATGTTTCGGTGCAGCAGATTTATCTATTTACCACATTTTTAGTTCATGTTAAATCTGATGCAAATGTGCAGTTTTTCTTCCCATTTGCTTTGGACTGTAAAGATTGAGTAAATGCGGTATTTACCATCTTTGCTTCGCGTGCAAATATTATCCAACGATGGAATTTGCCTCGGGGCAAATATAAAAAAATCTGTTCAAATGTGGTATTTACTTCATATTTGCATTGATTTTGCAGTTGTTGTAAATCCATTTTTTCGTGCAGTGAGGATAAAGGGTCAGACTAATGGCAGCGGAAAGAAGTTGTTGCTCACAAGTGAATATCTCAAAGGAGCCGGTAACTTTACCTCTCAAGAACCCCTTCCTCTTCCTCATCATCATCAGTGGCGAAGGCGCTTCGCTCTTCAACAGTCTACAGCTGTCAAAAACAGTGCACGCAAATAACACAGAGGGATTGCAATGAAATCAAACAAAAATTCATAACACTAATTATTATTAATAGTTCCTCATAAAGCTCGTGCAAAGCTACTAGTAATAATTATTTCTAATTATTAAAGATAAATTTTCTTTTGTTTTAAAAATATTTCTGAAAAAAATAAGTTTTTTCTTTCTTGTTTTAACGTTCTTAGTATTTCGTGTACAATTTGTTAACACTAAAAATAAAAAATGAAAAAAAAAGGAAAAAAATGTTTACCGCACCGGGAATCGAACCCACGAATTTTGCCAGTACATAAAGTGCAATGAATAATAAATTAAAGATGGCGGAAGCACTAGGCACTTCACCAGTCTACAGCGGTCAAAAACAGTGCACGCAAGTAACACAGACGCATTGCAATGAAATCAAACGAAACTTCATAACATTTATTATTATTAATAGTTCCTCGTAAAGCTCGTGCAAAGCTACTAATAATATTTATTTATAATTATGAAAGATGAATTGTCTTTTGTTTTAATGGCGGACGCACTTGCCTCTCTTGCCACGTAAATAAGTTAACCGTCTTTCAATGAAATCTAAGTCCCATGTAACGTTACCATTTAGGAATTCCCAGAGAGAAGAGATCAAGAGTATTCGACCAGCCTTCAAACATCTACTTGCAATGGAAAACAACCATCAATCCCATGATATCCTGCAGCTGACCACTATGGGGCGCAAAAGCTCCATGGAGCTTCATGTCTCCTTTAAAACTGCGCTAACTACTTTTAAAGCTGCGAGCGCTACTAACCGCATAACCTTAATGCGTAGCACTGTGCGTAATATGGCCTTGCTTCGGAGGATTCATTTCCTCGAGTACGGCCGCGATATTGACGTGGCAAATATAGGGGAGGTAGAGCAGGAGGGGAGGTGGCATCAGAGGAGAGGCAGGATTCTGGCGCTTCAGAGGTCGAGCAATCTACTTCTGAAGTGGCAACCCCTGCCTCCAAGAAGACTGCACCAGCAAAGAAGAAGGGAGCAGAAGAAAAGAAGACTGCACCAACAAAGAAGAAGGGAAGAGCCCACAAGTGCGCAGTGTGTGGCAAGTTCTATCAGAAAGTCAGGAGGCACATCATATCAGCGCACATTAATAAGAATGAAAAGCTCCCCTTGTTTCGTTTGGAAGCCCTTGTCCAAATGTCAATACACTGGGATGATACAAGGGGAGCAGCTAGGACAGGCAAAGCGGGTGAAACCATCAAGGAGTATAGAGGGAGGAAGAAGGAGATCTGCCCCATTTGCGACAGGGTCCAGCAGTATTTAACGACCCATCTGCAAAAGGTTCACAAGCTTGACAAAAGGACCGAAAAGTACAAGGAAGTTTTGGAGATGGCTCGGTTTTACGAGGGAAAGAGAAAGGAGATTAAGTGGGACGTGTCTCAGTGCAGCAGTAAGAGGCACAACAGAGAAGATAGTGACCTCGAACCCGATGGTAATGCAAGGCCGAACGCTGCACTGGTGCTCCTTGGAGAAGATCTGCCCTCGGACACCAGTGCCAGTGACTACGAAGAGCAAACAACCCAAATGATCCCCCCAAGCCCACGGCCGTCTACGTCCTCTTTCGGTGGACCCTCACTCAAGAGAAAGTATCAGGAGGAAGAGACGAGATCCATGACCAAACCATCGTCAGAAGGAGAGGTTGACCAGGACAGCGGAGAGGAATCCGAAGAAGGGTCCTCATCACAAGATTCCCAGTGGGAAAGTAGTGATGAGGAAGAAGAGACGTGGAAGGAGCATTACAGGAAGGGCAAGGCCAGTGGGGTGTTTGACACCATGCTTGTCTTTTTTTATGACCACGTCAAAAGCATTAGCGGGGGTGGCTGTAAAGGAAGACAAGCCATAAATTATTGTCAAAATGTCAGAACAATCAAGGGAAAGATCGACAAAGACAGTGACACCATCGACTGCTTCACGGAAAATGGTGGGTCTGATGTAATGCATAAGTGGGTTCAGCCCAACCTTGACGAAAATACCGTGAGGCCAGGGACCGTTAAGTCTTACTTAACATCCCTGGTCAAGTTCCTGCTATTTGTGAAAGACCACGCAAACATCGGCGTTAAAGGGTTCCCCAAAATTCCGAAGAAATCCGTGGACAATATACCAGATATTGTCCAAAGAATGAAACACTGGAGCACGGTCGTCAACAAAAAGTGCGAGCCGGAGTGGTGGGAGAAGATCCTGGAGGATCAGGAGAAAATGCTGACGAAGGAAGAAGCGGGGAAGATATTGCAGACGGAGCCGGCCAAGGAAGCTGTGAGATGCCTCCAGTCTTCCAAAGAAGAAAGTCTCACCCTCCAACAGTTCACCCTGGTAAGGGATTACTTGATCGTGCGCCTTGGGCTGGAAAATGCCCAACGGCCTGGGCCACTTGAGGCTGCCCGTCTTCGGGACTTTAATAGGGCCGAAGACAATGGCACTGGCTACGTAATGTGCGTAGCTCGCCATAAGACAGCCAAGGGTGGCCCTGCTCCGTTGGGTATGGACCGTACCCTGTACAAGAAGCTCAAGGCGTTCATCGAGCATGTAAGGCCCAAGTTCGCCAACCAGGGTGAAGAGGCCCTCTTCACTACGCAAGAAGGGAAAGCCTTCGAACCTGGCACCATCGGCAAGCGAGTGACCGCCTTCTGGGAGAAAGCGCTGGGGAAGAGGGTCACCAGCACGGACATAAGGAAGATGGCTGCCTCCACCCTGCACGATGCTGCCCCCGTAGAAAAGCGAAAGGTGCACAGCCATATGTGCCACCGAGAGGACACCGCCGAGCGGTATTACATGACTGGGGACAGATCGCGGGTGGCAGGGGAGAGCCACGCCATCATTAGAAGGAACATCGGTCTACATGACCCAGAAGAGGAGGCAGGAGAGGAGGAGGAGCACCAGGCTATGGAGGACGAGCAAGAGGAGGATTCCAGCGTCAGGAGCGCTAAAGCATCCCTGTCGCTGGAGGAACTCGAAGACATCGACCTCTTGTTTGCACATCACATTGCAACAAACGCAGAGATCTCCATGGCACTGGTGCGAAGAGTGGCATCGGAGTCGCTTCGACTGGTGGAGCTGTTGGGGAAAGATAGCGGTCCCAAGCAAGTCTATGACCGCATCAAGTACCTGCAGCGGCGGCAAGCGCCTCACACCGTTGCCGCCCTCCCAGTGGAAGCCGCCCCTGGCCGGACGATGGAATGGCTTGACACCATCTCACAGTCCCAGGTATCGACCTCTTCCCTTACGCATTCCCGTAGCAAGTGGGCAGAGGAAGATACCGATGCTGTGAGGGAAGTGTTCGGCCCGATGGTTAAAGCGCCAGCCAAGTCGGAAATCCTTGCCCTCTTCCAAAACAACAGAACCTTGAGAGAAGTCATGAAGAGGAAGGGTTTCCAAACCTGCTATGAAAAAGTGAAGAACCTCTTCAAGAAGGTGAAGGCAAAGAAATGACTGTAAATAGTGTTTATTTCATGTATATAGTTCCTGTTTTCCTTTTTGTTTTCAATAATTTTTCAAACCAAAAATGAAAAAAAAATAAAGAAAAATTTATAAAATATCTAAAACCAAAGAAAAAATTATAAAAACAAATATCCATCCAGTGGATCCAAAAAAAAAACATTTTCCTGTTGTGTTTTGTTTACGAGCTGTATAATAACCTCTTTGTATCTAAATAATTTTAACTTCACCCAACTGCTGCAACCTTGATGTGGTGGTGAGGCTTGCGAGCCCTTGCAGTCCCAAACAACAGGATAAAGGGTCAGACTAATGGCAGCGGAAAGAAGTTGTTGCTCACAAGTGAATATCTCAAAGGAGCCGGTAACTTTACCTCTCAAGAACCCCTTCCTCTTCCTCATCATCATCAGTGGCGAAGGCGCTTCGCTCTTCAACAGTCTACAGCTGTCAAAAACAGTGCACGCAAATAACACAGAGGGATTGCAATGAAATCAAACGAAAATTCATAACACTAATTATTATTAATAGTTCCTCATAAAGCTCGTGCAAAGCTACTAGTAATAATTATTTCTAATTATTAAAGATAAATTTTCTTTTGTTTTAAAAATATTTCTGAAAAAAATAAGTTTTTTCTTTCTTGTTTTAACGTTCTTAGTATTTCGTGTACAATTTGTTAACACTAAAAATAAAAAATGAAAAAAAAAGGAAAAAAATGTTTACTGCACCGGGAATCGAACCCACGAATTTTGCCAGTACATAAAGTGCAATGAATAATAAATTAAAGATGGCGGAAGCACTAGGCACTTCACCAGTCTACAGCGGTCAAAAACAGTGCACGCAAGTAACACAGACGCATTGCAATGAAATCAAACGAAACTTCATAACATTTATTATTATTAATAGTTCCTCGTAAAGCTCGTGCAAAGCTACTAATAATATTTATTTATAATTATGAAAGATGAATTGTCTTTTGTTTTAATGGCGGACGCACTTGCCTCTCTTGCCACGTAAATAAGTTAACCGTCTTTCAATGAAATCTAAGTCCCATGTAACGTTACCATTTAGGAATTCCCAGAGAGAAGAGATCAAGAGTATTCGACCAGCCTTCAAACATCTACTTGCAATGGAAAACAACCACCAATCCCATGATATCCTGCAGCTGACCACTATGGGGCGCAAAAGCTCCATGGAGCTTCATGTCTCCTTTAAAACTGCGCTAACTACTTTTAAAGCTGCGAGCGCTACTAACCGCATAACCTTAATGCGTAGCACTGTGCGTAATATGGCCTTGCTTCGGAGGATTCATTTCCTCGAGTACGGCCGCGATATTGACGTGGCAAATATAGGGGAGGTAGAGCAGGAGGGGAGGTGGCATCAGAGGAGAGGCAGGATTCTGGCGCTTCAGAGGTCGAGCAATCTACTTCTGAAGTGGCAACCCCTGCCTCCAAGAAGACTGCACCAGCAAAGAAGAAGGGAGCAGAAGAAAAGAAGACTGCACCAACAAAGAAGAAGGGAAGAGCCCACAAGTGCGCAGTGTGTGGCAAGTTCTATCAGAAAGTCAGGAGGCACATCATATCAGCGCACATTAATAAGAATGAAAAGCTCCCCTTGTTTCGTTTGGAAGCCCTTGTCCAAATGTCAATACACTGGGATGATACAAGGGGAGCAGCTAGGACAGGCAAAGCGGGTGAAACCATCAAGGAGTATAGAGGGAGGAAGAGGGAGATCTGCCCCATTTGCGACAGGGTCCAGCAGTATTTAACGACCCATCTGCAAAAGGTTCACAAGCTTGACAAAAGGACCGAAAAGTACAAGGAAGTTTTGGAGATGGCTCGGTTTTACGAGGGAAAGAGGAAGGAGATTAAGTGGGACGTGTCTCAGTGCAGCAGTAAGAGGCACAACAGAGCAGATAGTGACCTCGAACCCGATGGTAATGCAAGGCCGAACGCTGCACTGGTGCTCCTTGGAGAAGATCTGCCCTCGGACACCAGTGCCAGTGACTACGAAGAGCAAACAACCCAAATGATCCCCCCAAGCCCACGGCCGTCTACGTCCTCTTTCGGTGGACCCTCACTCAAGAGAAAGTATCAGGAGGAAGAGACGAGATCCATGACCAAACCATCGTCAGAAGGAGAGGTTGACCAGGACAGCGGAGAGGAATCCGAAGAAGGGTCCTCATCACAAGATTCCCAGTGGGAAAGTAGTGATGAGGAAGAAGAGACGTGGAAGGAGCATTACAGGAAGGGCAAGGCCAGTGGGGTGTTTGACACCATGCTTGTCTTTTTTTATGACCACGTCAAAAGCATTAGCGGGGGTGGCTGTAAAGGAAGACAAGCCATAAATTATTGTCAAAATGTCAGAACAATCAAGGGAAAGATCGACAAAGACAGTGACACCATCGACTGCTTCACGGAAAATGGTGGGTCTGATGTAATGCATAAGTGGGTTCAGCCCAACCTTGACGAAAATACCGTGAGGCCAGGGACCGTTAAGTCTTACTTAACATCCCTGGTCAAGTTCCTGCTATTTGTGAAAGACCACGCAAACATCGGCGTTAAAGGGTTCCCCAAGGTTCCGAAGAAATCCGTGGACAATATACCAGATATTGTCCAAAGAATGAAACACTGGAGCACGGTCGTCAACAAAAAGTGCGAGCCGGAGTGGTGGGAGAAGATCCTGGAGGATCAGGAGAAAATGCTGACGAAGGAAGAAGCGGGGAAGATATTGCAGACGGAGCCGGCCAAGGAAGCTGTGAGATGCCTCCAGTCTTCCAAAGAAGAAAGTCTCACCCTCCAACAGTTCACCCTGGTAAGGGATTACTTGATCGTGCGCCTTGGGCTGGAAAATGCCCAACGGCCTGGGCCACTTGAGGCTGCCCGTCTTCGGGACTTTAATAGGGCCGAAGACAATGGCACTGGCTACGTAATGTGCGTAGCTCGCCATAAGACAGCCAAGGGTGGCCCTGCTCCGTTGGGTATGGACCGTACCCTGTACAAGAAGCTCAAGGCGTTCATCGAGCATGTAAGGCCCAAGTTCGCCAACCAGGGTGAAGAGGCCCTCTTCACTACGCAAGAAGGGAAAGCCTTCGAACCTGGCACCATCGGCAAGCGAGTGACCGCCTTCTGGGAGAAAGCGCTGGGGAAGAGGGTCACCAGCACGGACATAAGGAAGATGGCTGCCTCCACCCTGCACGATGCTGCCCCCGTAGAAAAGCGAAAGGTGCACAGCCATATGTGCCACCGAGAGGACACCGCCGAGCGGTATTACATGACTGGGGACAGATCGCGGGTGGCAGGGGAGAGCCACGCCATCATTAGAAGGAACATCGGTCTACATGACCCAGAAGAGGAGGCAGGAGAGGAGGAGGAGCACCAGGCTATGGAGGACGAGCAAGAGGAGGATTCCAGCGTCAGGAGCGCTAAAGCATCCCTGTCGCTGGAGGAACTCGAAGACATCGACCTCTTGTTTGCACATCACATTGCAACAAACGCAGAGATCTCCATGGCACTGGTGCGAAGAGTGGCATCGGAGTCGCTTCGACTGGTGGAGCTGTTGGGGAAAGATAGCGGTCCCAAGCAAGTCTATGACCGCATCAAGTACCTGCAGCGGCGGCAAGCGCCTCACACCGTTGCCGCCCTCCCAGTGGAAGCCGCCCCTGGCCGGACGATGGAATGGCTTGACACCATCTCACAGTCCCAGGTATCGACCTCTTCCCTTACGCATTCCCGTAGCAAGTGGGCAGAGGAAGATACCGATGCTGTGAGGGAAGTGTTCGGCCCGATGGTTAAGGCGCCAGCCAAGTCGGAAATCCTTGCCCTCTTCCAAAACAACAGAACCTTGAGAGAAGTCATGAAGAGGAACGGTTTCCAAACCTGCTATGAAAAAGTGAAGAACCTCTTCAAGAAGGTGAAGGCAAAGAAATGACTGTAAATAGTGTTTATTTCATGTATATAGTTCCTGTTTTCCTTTTTGTTTTCAATAATTTTTCAAACCAAAAATGAAAAAAAAATAAAGAAAAATTTATAAAATATCTAAAACCAAAGAAAAAATTATAAAAACAAATATCCATCCAGTGGATCCAAAAAAAAACATTTTCCTGTTGTGTTTTGTTTACGAGCTGTATAATAACCTCTTTGTATCTAAATAATTTTAACTTCACCCAACTGCTGCAACCTTGATGTGGTGGTGAGGCTTGCGAGCCCTTGCAGTCCCAAACAACAGGATAAAGGGTCAGACTAATGGCAGCGGAAAGAAGTTGTTGCTCACAAGTGAATATCTCAAAGGAGCCGGTAACTTTACCTCTCAAGAACCCCTTCCTCTTCCTCATCATCATCAGTGGCGAAGGCGCTTCGCTCTTCAACAGTCTACAGCTGTCAAAAACAGTGCACGCAAATAACACAGAGGGATTGCAATGAAATCAAACGAAAATTCATAACACTAATTATTATTAATAGTTCCTCATAAAGCTCGTGCAAAGCTACTAGTAATAATTATTTTTAATTATTAAAGATAAATTTTCTTTTGTTTTAAAAATATTTCTGAAAAAAATAAGTTTTTTCTTTCTTGTTTTACCGTTCTTAGTATTTCGTGTACAATTTGTTAAGACTAAAAATAAAAAATGAAAAAAAAAGGAAAAAAATGTTTACCGCACCGGGAATCGAACCCACGAATTTTGCCAGTACATAAAGTGCAATGAATAATAATTTAAAGATGGCGGAAGCACTAGGCACTTCACCAGTCTACAGCGGTCAAAAACAGTGCACGCAAGTAACACAGACGCATTGCAATGAAATCAAACGAAACTTCATAACATTTATTATTATTAATAGTTCCTCGTAAAGCTCGTGCAAAGCTACTAATAATATTTATTTATAATTATGAAAGATGAATTGTCTTTTGTTTTAATGGCGGACGCACTTGCCTCTCTTGCCACGTAAATAAGTTAACCGTCTTTCAATGAAATCTAAGTCCCATGTAACGTTACCATTTAGGAATTCCCAGAGAGAAGAGATCAAGAGTATTCGACCAGCCTTCAAACATCTACTTGCAATGGAAAACAACCACCAATCCCATGATATCCTGCAGCTGACCACTATGGGGCGCAAAAGCTCCATGGAGCTTCATGTCTCCTTTAAGACTGCGCTAACTACTTTTAAAGCTGCGAGCGCTACTAACCGCATAACCTTAATGCGTAGCACTGTGCGTAATATGGCCTTGCTTCGGAGGATTCATTTCCTCGAGTACGGCCGCGATATTGACGTGGCAAATATAGGGGAGGTAGAGCAGGAGGGGAGGTGGCATCAGAGGAGAGGCAGGATTCTGGCGCTTCAGAGGTCGAGCAATCTACTTCTGAAGTGGCAACCCCTGCCTCCAAGAAGACTGCACCAGCAAAGAAGAAGGGAGCAGAAGAGAAGAAGACTGCACCAACAAAGAAGAAGGGAAGAGCCCACAAGTGCGCAGTGTGTGGCAAGTTCTATCAGAAAGTCAGGAGGCACATCATATCAGCGCACATTAATAAGAATGAAAAGCTCCCCTTGTTTCGTTTGGAAGCCCTTGTCCAAATGTCAATACACTGGGATGATACAAGGGGAGCAGCTAGGACAGGCAAAGCGGGTGAAACCATCAAGGAGTATAGAGGGAGGAAGAAGGAGATCTGCCCCATTTGCGACAGGGTCCAGCAGTATTTAACGACCCATCTGCAAAAGGTTCACAAGCTTGACAAAAGGACCGAAAAGTACAAGGAAGTTTTGGAGATGGCTCGGTTTTACGAGGGAAAGAGGAAGGAGATTAAGTGGGACGTGTCTCAGTGCAGCAGTAAGAGGCACAACAGAGAAGATAGTGACCTCGAACCCGATGGTAATGCAAGGCCGAACGCTGCACTGGTGCTCCTTGGAGAAGATCTGCCCTCGGACACCAGTGCCAGTGACTACGAAGAGCAAACCACCCAAATGATCCCCCCAAGCCCACGGCCGTCTACGTCCTCTTTCGGTGGACCCTCACTCAAGAGAAAGTATCAGGAGGAAGAGACGAGATCCATGACCAAACCATCGTCAGAAGGAGAGGTTGACCAGGACAGCGGAGAGGAATCCGAAGAAGGGTCCTCATCACAAGATTCCCAGTGGGAAAGTAGTGATGAGGAAGAAGAGACGTGGAAGGAGCATTACAGGAAGGGCAAGGCCAGTGGGGTGTTTGACACCATGCTTGTCTTTTTTTATGACCACGTCAAAAGCATTAGCGGGGGTGGCTGTAAAGGAAGACAAGCCATAAATTATTGTCAAAATGTCAGAACAATCAAGGGAAAGATCGACAAAGACAGTGACACCATCGACTGCTTCACGGAAAATGGTGGGTCTGATGTAATGCATAAGTGGGTTCAGCCCAACCTTGACGAAAATACCGTGAGGCCAGGGACCGTTAAGTCTTACTTAACATCCCTGGTCAAGTTCCTGCTATTTGTGAAAGACCACGCAAACATCGGCGTTAAAGGGTTCCCCAAGGTTCCAAAGAAATCCGTGGACAATATACCAGATATTGTCCAAAGAATGAAACACTGGAGCACGGTCGTCAACAAAAAGTGCGAGCCGGAGTGGTGGGAAAGATCCTGGAGGATCAGGAGAAAATGCTGACGAAGGAAGAAGCGGGGAAGATATTGCAGACGGAGCCGGCCAAGGAAGCTGTGAGATGCCTCCAGTCTTCCAAAGAAGAAAGTCTCACCCTCCAACAGTTCACCCTGGTAAGGGATTACTTGATCGTGCGCCTTGGGCTGGAAAATGCCCAACGGCCTGGGCCACTTGAGGCTGCCCGTCTTCGGGACTTTAATAGGGCCGAAGACAATGGCACTGGCTACGTAATGTGCGTAGCTCGCCATAAGACAGCCAAGGGTGGCCCTGCTCCGTTGGGTATGGACCGTACCCTGTACAAGAAGCTCAAGGCGTTCATCGAGCATGTAAGGCCCAAGTTCGCCAACCAGGGTGAAGAGGCCCTCTTCACTACGCAAGAAGGGAAAGCCTTCGAACCTGGCACCATCGGCAAGCGAGTGACCGCCTTCTGGGAGAAAGCGCTGGGGAAGAGGGTCACCAGCACGGACATAAGGAAGATGGCTGCCTCCACCCTGCACGATGCTGCCCCCGTAGAAAAGCGAAAGGTGCACAGCCATATGTGCCACCGAGAGGACACCCCCGAGCGGTATTACATGACTGGGGACAGATCGCGGGTGGCAGGGGAGAGCCACGCCATCATTAGAAGGAACATCGGTCTACATGACCCAGAAGAGGAGGCAGGAGAGGAGGAGGAGCACCAGGCTATGGAGGACGAGCAAGAGGAGGATTCCAGCGTCAGGAGCGCTAAAGCATCCCTGTCGCTGGAGGAACTCGAAGACATCGACCTCTTGTTAGCACATCACATTGCAACAAACGCAGAGATCTCCATGGCACTGGTGCGAAGAGTGGCATCGGAGTCGCTTCGACTGGTGGAGCTGTTGGGGAAAGATAGCGGTCCCAAGCAAGTCTATGACCGCATCAAGTACCTGCAGCGGCGGCAAGCGCCTCACACCGTTGCCGCCCTCCCAGTGGAAGCCGCCCCTGGCCGGACGATGGAATGGCTTGACACCATCTCACAGTCCCAGGTATCGACCTCTTCCCTTACGCATTCCCGTAGCAAGTGGGCAGAGGAAGATACCGATGCTGTGAGGGACGTGTTCGGCCCGATGGTTAAAGCGCCAGCCAAGTCGGAAATCCTTGCCCTCTTCCAAAACAACAGAACCTTGAGAGAAGTCATGAAGAGGAACGGTTTCCAAACCTGCTATGAAAAAGTGAAGAACCTCTTCAAGAAGGTGAAGGCAAAGAAATGACTGTAAATAGTGTTTATTTCATGTATATAGTTCCTGTTTTCCTTTTTGTTTTCAATAATTTTTCAAACCAAAAATGAAAAAAAAATAAAGAAAAATTTATAAAATATCTAAAACCAAAGAAAAAATTATAAAAACAAATATCCATCCAGTGGATCCAAAAAAAAAACCTTTTCCTGTTGTGTTTTGTTTACGAGCTGTATAATAACCTCTTTGTATCTAAATAATTTTAACTTCACTCAACTGCTGCAACCTTGATGTGGTGGTGAGGCTTGCGAGCCCTTGCAGTCCCAAACAACAGGATAAAGGGTCAGACTAATGGCAGCGGAAAGAAGTTGTTGCTCACAAGTGAATATCTCAAAGGAGCCGGTAACTTTACCTCTCAAGAACCCCTTCCTCTTCCTCATCATCATCAGTGGCGAAGGCGCTTCGCTCTTCAACAGTCTACAGCTGTCAAAAACAGTGCACGCAAATAACACAGAGGGATTGCAATGAAATCAAACGAAAATTCATAACACTAATTATTATTAATAGTTCCTCATAAAGCTCGTGCAAAGCTACTAGTAATAATTATTTTTAATTATTAAAGATAAATTTTCTTTTGTTTTAAAAATATTTCTGAAAAAAATAAGTTTTTCTTTCTTGTTTTACCGTTCTTAGTATTTCGTGTACAATTTGTTAACACTAAAAATAAAAAATGAAAAAAAAAGGAAAAAAATGTTTACCGCACCGGGAATCGAACCCACGAATTTTGCCAGTACATAAAGTGCAATGAATAATAATTTAAAGATGGCGGAAGCACTAGGCACTTCACCAGTCTACAGCGGTCAAAAACAGTGCACGCAAGTAACACAGACGCATTGCAATGAAATCAAACGAAACTTCATAACATTTATTATTATTAATAGTTCCTCGTAAAGCTCGTGCAAAGCTACTAATAATATTTATTTATAATTATGAAAGATGAATTGTCTTTTGTTTTAATGGCGGACGCACTTGCCTCTCTTGCCACGTAAATAAGTTAACCGTCTTTCAATGAAATCTAAGTCCCATGTAACGTTACCATTTAGGAATTCCCAGAGAGAAGAGATCAAGAGTATTCGACCAGCCTTCAAACATCTACTTGCAATGGAAAACAACCATCAATCCCATGATATCCTGCAGCTGACCACTATGGGGCGCAAAAGCTCCATGGAGCTTCATGTCTCCTTTAAAACTGCGCTAACTACTTTTAAAGCTGCGAGCGCTACTAACCGCATAACCTTAATGCGTAGCACTGTGCGTAATATGGCCTTGCTTCGGAGGATTCATTTCCTCGAGTACGGCCGCGATATTGACGTGGCAAATATAGGGGAGGTAGAGCAGGAGGGGAGGTGGCATCAGAGGAGAGGCAGGATTCTGGCGCTTCAGAGGTCGAGCAATCTACTTCTGAAGTGGCAACCCCTGCCTCCAAGAAGACTGCACCAGCAAAGAAGAAGGGAGCAGAAGAAAAGAAGACTGCACCAACAAAGAAGAAGGGAAGAGCCCACAAGTGCGCAGTGTGTGGCAAGTTCTATCAGAAAGTCAGGAGGCACATCATATCAGCGCACATTAATAAGAATGAAAAGCTCCCCTTGTTTCGTTTGGAAGCCCTTGTCCAAATGTCAATACACTGGGATGATACAAGGGGAGCAGCTAGGACAGGCAAAGCGGGTGAAACCATCAAGGAGTATAGAGGGAGGAAGAAGGAGATCTGCCCCATTTGCGACAGGGTCCAGCAGTATTTAACGACCCATCTGCAAAAGGTTCACAAGCTTGACAAAAGGACCGAAAAGTACAAGGAAGTTTTGGAGATGGCTCGGTTTTACGAGGGAAAGAGGAAGGAGATTAAGTGGGACGTGTCTCAGTGCAGCAGTAAGAGGCACAACAGAGAAGATAGTGACCTCGAACCCGATGGTAATGCAAGGCCGAACGCTGCACTGGTGCTCCTTGGAGAAGATCTGCCCTCGGACACCAGTGCCAGTGACTACGAAGAGCAAACAACCCAAATGATCCCCCCAAGCCCACGGCCGTCTACGTCCTCTTTCGGTGGACCCTCACTCAAGAGAAAGTATCAGGAGGAAGAGACGAGATCCATGACCAAACCATCGTCAGAAGGAGAGGTTGACCAGGACAGCGGAGAGGAATCCGAAGAAGGGTCCTCATCACAAGATTCCCAGTGGGAAAGTAGTGATGAGGAAGAAGAGACGTGGAAGGAGCATTACAGGAAGGGCAAGGCCAGTGGGGTGTTTGACACCATGCTTGTCTTTTTTTATGACAACGTCAAAAGCATTAGCGGGGGTGGCTGTAAAGGAAGACAAGCCATAAATTATTGTCAAAATGTCAGAACAATCAAGGGAAAGATCGACAAAGACAGTGACACCATCGACTGCTTCACGGAAAATGGTGGGTCTGATGTAATGCATAAGTGGGTTCAGCCCAACCTTGACGAAAATACCGTGAGGCCAGGGACCGTTAAGTCTTACTTAACATCCCTGGTCAAGTTCCTGCTATTTGTGAAAGACCACGCAAACATCGGCGTTAAAGGGTTCCCCAAGGTTCCGAAGAAATCCGTGGACAATATACCAGATATTGTCCAAAGAATGAAACACTGGAGCACGGTCGTCAACAAAAAGTGCGAGCCGGAGTGGTGGGAGAAGATCCTGGAGGATCAGGAGAAAATGCTGACGAAGGAAGAAGCGGGAAAGATATTGCAGACGGAGCCGGCCAAGGAAGCTGTGAGATGCCTCCAGTCTTCCAAAGAAGAAAGTCTCACCCTCCAACAGTTCACCCTGGTAAGGGATTACTTGATCGTGCGCCTTGGGCTGGAAAATGCCCAACGGCCTGGGCCACTTGAGGCTGCCCGTCTTCGGGACTTTAATAGGGCCGAAGACAATGGCACTGGCTACGTAATGTGCGTAGCTCGCCATAAGACAGCCAAGGGTGGCCCTGCTCCGTTGGGTATGGACCGTACCCTGTACAAGAAGCTCAAGGCGTTCATCGAGCATGTAAGGCCCAAGTTCGCCAACCAGGGTGAAGAGGCCCTCTTCACTACGCAAGAAGGGAAAGCCTTCGAACCTGGCACCATCGGCAAGCGAGTGACCGCCTTCTGGGAGAAAGCGCTGGGGAAGAGGGTCACCAGCACGGACATAAGGAAGATGGCTGCCTCCACCCTGCACGATGCTGCCCCCGTAGAAAAGCGAAAGGTGCACAGCCATATGTGCCACCGAGAGGACACCGCCGAGCGGTATTACATGACTGGGGACAGATCGCGGGTGGCAGGGGAGAGCCACGCCATCATTAGAAGGAACATCGGTCTACATGACCCAGAAGAGGAGGCAGGAGAGGAGGAGGAGCACCAGGCTATGGAGGACGAGCAAGAGGAGGATTCCAGCGTCAGGAGCGCTAAAGCATCCCTGTCGCTGGAGGAACTCGAAGACATCGACCTCTTGTTTGCACATCACATTGCAACAAACGCAGAGATCTCCATGGCACTGGTGCGAAGAGTGGCATCGGAGTCGCTTCGACTGGTGGAGCTGTTGGGGAAAGATAGCGGTCCCAAGCAAGTCTATGACCGCATCAAGTACCTGCAGCGGCGGCAAGCGCCTCACACCGTTGCCGCCCTCCCAGTGGAAGCCGCCCCTGGCCGGACGATGGAATGGCTTGACACCATCTCACAGTCCCAGGTATTGACCTCTTCCCTTACGCATTCCCGTAGCAAGTGGGCAGAGGAAGATACCGATGCTGTGAGGGAAGTGTTCGGCCCGATGGTTAAAGCGCCAGCCAAGTCGGAAATCCTTGCCCTCTTCCAAAACAACAGAACCTTGAGAGAAGTCATGAAGAGGAACGGTTTCCAAACCTGCTATGAAAAAGTGAAGAACCTCTTCAAGAAGGTGAAGGCAAAGAAATGACTGTAAATAGTGTTTATTTCATGTATATAGTTCCTGTTTTCCTTTTTGTTTTCAATAATTTTTCAAACCAAAAATGAAAAAAAAATAAAGAAAAATTTATAAAATATCTAAAACCAAAGAAAAAATTATAAAAACAAATATCCATCCAGTGGATCCAAAAAAAAAACATTTTCCTGTTGTGTTTTGTTTACGAGCTGTATAATAACCTCTTTGTATCTAAATAATTTTAACTTCACCCAACTGCTGCAACCTTGATGTGGTGGTGAGGCTTGCGAGCCCTTGCAGTCCCAAACAACAGGATAAAGGGTCAGACTAATGGCAGCGGAAAGAAGTTGTTGCTCACAAGTGAATATCTCAAAGGAGCCGGTAACTTTACCTCTCAAGAACCCCTTCCTCTTCCTCATCATCATCAGTGGCGAAGGCGCTTCGCTCTTCAACAGTCTACAGCTGTCAAAAACAGTGCACGCAAATAACACAGAGGGATTGCAATGAAATCAAACGAAAATTCATAACACTAATTATTATTAATAGTTCCTCATAAAGCTCGTGCAAAGCTACTAGTAATAATTATTTCTAATTATTAAAGATAAATTTTCTTTTGTTTTAAAAATATTTCTGAAAAAAATAAGTTTTTTCTTTCTTGTTTTAACGTTCTTAGTATTTCGTGTACAATTTGTTAACACTAAAAATAAAAAATGAAAAAAAAAGGAAAAAAATGTTTACTGCACCGGGAATCGAACCCACGAATTTTGCCAGTACATAAAGTGCAATGAATAATAAATTAAAGATGGCGGAAGCACTAGGCACTTCACCAGTCTACAGCGGTCAAAAACAGTGCACGCAAGTAACACAGACGCATTGCAATGAAATCAAACGAAACTTCATAACATTTATTATTATTAATAGTTCCTCGTAAAGCTCGTGCAAAGCTACTAATAATATTTATTTATAATTATGAAAGATGAATTGTCTTTTGTTTTAATGGCGGACGCACTTGCCTCTCTTGCCACGTAAATAAGTTAACCGTCTTTCAATGAAATCTAAGTCCCATGTAACGTTACCATTTAGGAATTCCCAGAGAGAAGAGATCAAGAGTATTCGACCAGCCTTCAAACATCTACTTGCAATGGAAAACAACCACCAATCCCATGATATCCTGCAGCTGACCACTATGGGGCGCAAAAGCTCCATGGAGCTTCATGTCTCCTTTAAAACTGCGCTAACTACTTTTAAAGCTGCGAGCGCTACTAACCGCATAACCTTAATGCGTAGCACTGTGCGTAATATGGCCTTGCTTCGGAGGATTCATTTCCTCGAGTACGGCCGCGATATTGACGTGGCAAATATAGGGGAGGTAGAGCAGGAGGGGAGGTGGCATCAGAGGAGAGGCAGGATTCTGGCGCTTCAGAGGTCGAGCAATCTACTTCTGAAGTGGCAACCCCTGCCTCCAAGAAGACTGCACCAGCAAAGAAGAAGGGAGCAGAAGAAAAGAAGACTGCACCAACAAAGAAGAAGGGAAGAGCCCACAAGTGCGCAGTGTGTGGCAAGTTCTATCAGAAAGTCAGGAGGCACATCATATCAGCGCACATTAATAAGAATGAAAAGCTCCCCTTGTTTCGTTTGGAAGCCCTTGTCCAAATGTCAATACACTGGGATGATACAAGGGGAGCAGCTAGGACAGGCAAAGCGGGTGAAACCATCAAGGAGTATAGAGGGAGGAAGAGGGAGATCTGCCCCATTTGCGACAGGGTCCAGCAGTATTTAACGACCCATCTGCAAAAGGTTCACAAGCTTGACAAAAGGACCGAAAAGTACAAGGAAGTTTTGGAGATGGCTCGGTTTTACGAGGGAAAGAGGAAGGAGATTAAGTGGGACGTGTCTCAGTGCAGCAGTAAGAGGCACAACAGAGAAGATAGTGACCTCGAACCCGATGGTAATGCAAGGCCGAACGCTGCACTGGTGCTCCTTGGAGAAGATCTGCCCTCGGACACCAGTGCCAGTGACTACGAAGAGCAAACAACCCAAATGATCCCCCCAAGCCCACGGCCGTCTACGTCCTCTTTCGGTGGACCCTCACTCAAGAGAAAGTATCAGGAGGAAGAGACGAGATCCATGACCAAACCATCGTCAGAAGGAGAGGTTGACCAGGACAGCGGAGAGGAATCCGAAGAAGGGTCCTCATCACAAGATTCCCAGTGGGAAAGTAGTGATGAGGAAGAAGAGACGTGGAAGGAGCATTACAGGAAGGGCAAGGCCAGTGGGGTGTTTGACACCATGCTTGTCTTTTTTTATGACCACGTCAAAAGCATTAGCGGGGGTGGCTGTAAAGGAAGACAAGCCATAAATTATTGTCAAAATGTCAGAACAATCAAGGGAAAGATCGACAAAGACAGTGACACCATCGACTGCTTCACGGAAAATGGTGGGTCTGATGTAATGCATAAGTGGGTTCAGCCCAACCTTGACGAAAATACCGTGAGGCCAGGGACCGTTAAGTCTTACTTAACATCCCTGGTCAAGTTCCTGCTATTTGTGAAAGACCACGCAAACATCGGCGTTAAAGGGTTCCCCAAGGTTCCGAAGAAATCCGTGGACAATATACCAGATATTGTCCAAAGAATGAAACACTGGAGCACGGTCGTCAACAAAAAGTGCGAGCCGGAGTGGTGGGAGAAGATCCTGGAGGATCAGGAGAAAATGCTGACGAAGGAAGAAGCGGGGAAGATATTGCAGACGGAGCCGGCCAAGGAAGCTGTGAGATGCCTCCAGTCTTCCAAAGAAGAAAGTCTCACCCTCCAACAGTTCACCCTGGTAAGGGATTACTTGATCGTGCGCCTTGGGCTGGAAAATGCCCAACGGCCTGGGCCACTTGAGGCTGCCCGTCTTCGGGACTTTAATAGGGCCGAAGACAATGGCACTGGCTACGTAATGTGCGTAGCTCGCCATAAGACAGCCAAGGGTGGCCCTGCTCCGTTGGGTATGGACCGTACCCTGTACAAGAAGCTC
>CATIXD010000006.1:0-10000 GCA_949710005.1 Ricordea florida
AAACCAAGAGATTCAAGGAAAGATTCTACTGATTTCTTACACCTCTGGATTTCCACCATCACAGGACCTTTATGGATGAATGAGCAGGGCCTCAATTGACACTTGACATCATAACCTTGCCTTGCAAGGTTCTTCACATCATGAAATGAAGTAGAGTCAATTTCCTCCTCCTCACAAACAATGTGGAGGTGTTTTCCTTTCGTACATGCTGGAAGTTTACCTGATAGATAAATGGATGATTGGATAGTTTATCAATGAAAATAAACTTTGCTCCAACGTCAACAACAGAATTATGTTGCATTGTGTTAATGTTATATTTTTGCTGTATGAAGAGAATTAAAAAACTGAAAGAAATAAGAAATCAATGTTCTGCAAGTGAAAACTACAGGTACATTAATTTTCATAGCTTAAATTATTGTAACAATAATTTAACTGCTTGGTAAAGTTAAAATGTATACCCGATCCGGTAAAATGTTGATTGAAAGATCTAGCACTTACATACATACACCTTACAAATATCATAATGAAATAATTTATTACTCCATATGACTCACTAGTTGTTCTAGGAGGGCACGGTAACGATTACTGCAATTTGACTGCCCTTAAATCTGCACAGTCCAGATTTTACCATCTCTGGCGGTGGTCACGGTAACAATAATGTTTACCCCACATGTTTCCACTAAGTCTTTGTCCTTGTGGTGACAAAAAGTTAAAAAAAATTTCTGCAAAATATGTAATCTTCCACAGGCTTAAGCTTTCTTCCTCAGTCAAGGAAGGTTAAACAAAGGTTTAAAGAAAAATGTTCCTCTTGAAAACATTTGCTTTCTGGGAGTGTACTGACATGTTTGCTAAGCATGGTGCATGCGTGGGATAGGACAAGAATTACTGATAACAGTGATTTCCATGTCCTGTTGGAAAAACAAAATTATAAGGTATTTGCCAGGTTAGGGTCGGTCCGTACAGTGAAAAACTGTAACCACCGACTTGACGATACTGCCCTTGGCTGTGGCCTTTTAATGTAGCATACTAAAACACTGCACTTAAATTTAATTCGCCTCGTTGACCAATAGAAATGGTCCACTGATAGTAAAACTATCTCGATAAATGTAGACAATATGTAACTTGCAACTCAACAAAATCAAAATCTCCAGCACTGCAACACGGGGTCCCAAAAGGGTCCGTTTTAGGACCAACTCTATTCTGCACACAATATAACGGTGTAATATCAGCAGTGAAACGCTCAAGTTGTACTTTGTTTGCCGACGATACTGAGATCCATTACAGCGACAGAGATATCAGAAAAGCATCTAATTGTCTCAATGAAGATCTTAACATCAGCTCGTGGTTATCAAGTAATCAGATGGTTGTACACCCAGGAAAATCAGAAGTTATGAAAACTGGTACTTAAAGAAGTCTAAAAAATTCTAATGATCTAAAAATCTTTATTCACGGTCATTGTCTCAAGGAAGTTACAACCTATAAATATCTTGGTGTTCATTTCGACAGTACCTTGACTTTGAATGAGCATCTTTTTTATATACGAAAAAAACGTACCCAAAAATTCGTCTTATCAACAGATGTTCTAGTTTTCCGACTAGAAACATTCTATTGAAGATCTATATACAAACTATGCTACCAGTCCTTGATTATGGAGGTTTGGTTTGTTTGGAATGTTCAAAATCAACGAGAGACAGTCTAGAAAGGCTCCAAAATTAGGTTATGCACACCATATTCAAAGTTAACAGGTGCACTCATAGTATGAGATCTACACTGGGACTCTTAACACTAAAAAATCGAAGGCATTTTCTGATATTTCACTTGGTCTATAAAATCATCAATACATATAACTATAACAGTTCAGACCAACTGAAAGGCTATCTACCTTGACACTCAAGTTTGCACTGAAGGGATCTCAGAGACAATACTAAACTATATTTACCAAGAGCAAATACAATAACAGACAAAAAACTTTTCAATATACTGCAGCGAAAGACTAGAATGATTTACCAAAATCTATACGATCAATTACAACCTTTTCATCATTCAAAGCTGCCTTGTATAGTTTTTTACTAAATTCGGACAAACTAAGTCATAGATGCTCAGTAAATTAAACATTCTATTTGTTATTGCTATCCTTTTATTTGTCAAGATATCTAAATCGATCTTTCAATCGTATGTGATATTTCTATGATTGTATTTTACAAATAATTTTTATAGTTCTATATATATGTATTTATTGTTTATTATCATTTTTGTGGTTCAGAAATATTTACATTTATATTATCTGGTCATGTATTAATACTTGTTTGTTCTTAACAAACTGACACATTTTTTAGCAGTTTAAATAAAGCTGTTATTATTATAATAATAATTATTATTACTAATATAACCCTGCAGCTGGATGAGTAAACTACCAAAATAGAAACTGGATACCAAACTGAATGACACCATTTGAACCTTCTTTCAGATAGTAGTTGTAGTAACAGATGAACAATGAACTGTTGTCACAGGCATTCACAACATCCTTCTGACATGGCGTTAATTCTAGTTTCAGGAGACAAGGATTTTCTCTTCTTGAGTTATGTAATTTCGATGTCAATTTGTAAGCATAATTCTGTGATTTGGGGAAGTTTTTCAAGGGATAATAGAGGTAACAATTTCTTAGAATTTATTCACTCGATTTCTATCAGTTAGCTATGCCGTGAGTATTTCGCCAGGTAGCCTACAAAATGTGTATTTTCTATTGCTTCAGTTTTTACATAGCATCAGCAGAATTTAATAAAAAGAACAGATGGAGTAAGCAAAATGATGGTTCTGTTGGCTGCAGTAAAACTCCCCCTTACCTTCTTATCAGGGTCTGAATTCAGTGGTATAAAGTAGCGCCATTCCCCAGCCATAACAGTAGTTTCAATGGCTAAGGCCACTAGAAGCCTTCTAATAGTGGCAAAACTAAAAACAGGATTATGGACCCTCAAAATTACGGTACGTTATAGATTCCTAAAAGAAACATCACATTTTCTTCAGTACACTTGGGCACGTTTCAATTACTGATTACAGAAGAAATCACTGAATAACTAATCAACAAATACAGTAAGATTTAATTAAAGAAAGCTATTAGCTTTATGTTATTTGATTCTTGGAAATCTATGTTGAATATATAGAGAATACCACAATATCCAAGGCATTGGCACAATAGTACTCAGATTACAGTGAAGGGTGTATAGGAAGGACACAATGTTTCACAAAAAATGATAATATCCCCTTATTACAATACTAATAATATACATGAAAAAAATTACTCGATTCTGATTGGTTGAGAGCAGTGCAGTTCAGATGTAACACCAGTGCAAAAAGTGTAACACTAGTGCAAAAAGTGTAACACCAGTGCAAATTACACATCGATATAATGGCTTCTGACTTTGAGTTCGTAGCGTTATCAGCTGATCTTCATCAGCCAATCAGTAAATAAAGTGTCAAATCCGCGTCAAATGCTCACTTGCTGTCTGCAATGAGATCTTCCGGCACATCCTCCAGGTGAATTTTTTCATTTTTATATTATTAATAAGTAATCATACGGTTTTTCTCGTTCAATTTGGAATTAATTTGCACTTGTGAGTTTTTCAAAAAGTTGAAATTACACTTGCCAAAGTGGCTCATGCAATTTCAGCTTTTTGAAAAACTCACTCATGCAAATTAATTGCAAATTGAACTCAAAACCGTATGATTACCTTTACTAAAACTGCACTGGAGTCTCCCACAAAACTAGGAGCCACTGCCTCTATAATGAATTGGAGCTGCCTATTTCTGTTGTATTTGTCGACTCCATCCTCTACTACTGGGCCTATTGTTGAGACCACCTGGGGCACCAATTGCTGCCATCACATTGGATAATAAGTAAAAACTGGTAGCTAATGCATAGCAGGCGAAGCCCTACATCAAATCTACCTCTGTGTGAAAAAGAATCAAATCTACCTCACTATCACAGTCGGTGTCAGGAAGACCACATTAGATAGTAGAACCTCATCTCTGCAAGTGCATCCTTGGTTATCATGCCAACGTTCTCTACCTGTAAACCATGATCAGAGACATGCCAGGCAGAAACGAGGTTGTTCATTACCGAGACAACAAGGATGCCGCCACGCCACAGCTAACACACAAGCTCAAAGACTGGACCTGGTTCAGGTTTACCAAGGTTGATATAGAGGTCCCGGAGCCCCTGTGGCTAAAGTTTGAGATATGCCAATTCTTCTACAGCAAAGAGGTGAAACTTGAAGCTGTGCAGCCGCACATCCTTGACTACCTGAAGCGCACAGGGAGAAACAACGGGGAGAGGAGAAAGCTTACGGGCGCCTTGTCTGCCAAGAGGATGTTGGTGTACACCACTGTGCTATGGTGGTATATTAAGCACAGGGCGGTTTGAACCGGCAACCGTTCTCATGACCTCATACCGTTTCCATCAAGCTCCCGTTTTGTGGTAAAAACGAAAAACTCAGTAAAACGTTTATCAAAAAACTCAAGTTCACTAATTTAAATTTCATCTTTATAGTCTTATGGCAACAAGGCAAATCAAAAGCCTCTTTCACAACAAAGACAAAAACACGCACAGATCCAAAGTTGTTTACAAAGCAGATTGTCCTTGTGGTGCTGATTATATTGGCAAGACTGTGACAAATTTAGCAGTAGGAATTGCAGAACATTCAAATCCTGCTCACACCTCTGAACCTGCAAACACCTGCGAGAAAATCCATCACATTCTTTCACCTGGCGTGTTCTCTCCTCAGCACAGACATTCCACAAGCGTAGGATCGTTAAGGGGCTAATGATCCAACAATTCCACCCCAGTTTGAACAAACAAGTCATTTCTTATGTGTCCAAACTTTTCCCAACGGGAATTACATAAGATATATATACATGCGTGCAGACAGTCTTTTTTAACCCTGATGATGGCAAACAGCCGAAAACGTTTGGTTTTACTATTTAACTTTACAAATTTTTTAACCTTATAGCCTTGTATATAAGATACTTTTTATCAAGCAAACATTATGGACAAGCCTTCTCAATGCTGTGCACTTTAAAATACCAGATGGGGTCTGAGGCCCTTCTTGTCCTACTCTCCAACTCACCTAGTTGGTAAAGATAGGGAGAGTCCACAAAGGAAGGGAGCCTTTTTTTTGTTCATCCCAACAGGCCTCAAGTAAGGTGTTGAGGGTGTTGTGTGAACAACCTCCCTTTTAACAGCTCCTGCAGAATTTTTCCAAGTCAGTCTGGTGACTTGGTTGTTCAAAGCTGGGACAACGTGAGGAAACCTATTCACCCATGCAGTATATTGCTGGTCCTCAGGGACACACATTTCCAGAGCATATTGATATCTAAACAAGTGATCGGCAAGAAGGCGGTTGAAAAGTTCAAGGATAGCTTGGTTGGGGTGGATCTCAGTACACTCTCGTCAGATAGCTGTCTTGTGGTCCCCCATCTCCTTAGTAACAGCACCCGTGAACTCACGCCTGGGGTCCACCACCAGAGGTCCACACCTGTAGATCTTCTGACTGCAGCAGAATCGTTGGAAGTCAAAGGTTCGGCTTCTTTGTTGTGGCTGGCCACTTTGACGACGTCAGTGCATACTTTTAAATTTTGCGCCTGCAAGACAGTTTGTCATGCAGCATAAAAACAAGATCGGCTTGTTGAGTGTGGGTATATCAAACTTTGGACGAGGGATGCGATGGAGTGCATGGAGGTAGATCTCCCAAATTGCCTGCTTAGTTAGCCACTTTTTTTCAACATCCTCGGGGACCTCACCAATCTGGGCTAATTTTTTGATTGCAGCAAGACCTCTCCAGTAACCCTTGGGGCTGCAGTATAGGCTTCACAGGCATTCTTCCACAGGCACTCATATATGAATAAGTGGTGTGCACAAGTAGTGTATAGATATAAATTATGAATAAGTGGTGCTGGCACTGTGATAGGGAGATGGTTGTGGATGAGGAGACTTCCATACTAGTTTGTCAGTCGTGGATTGGTGAGCAGGAAGCTGGTTGGTATATCATTCAACAGGGCACAGTCATCAATTCCTAACCTGTGTCTGCCACCATTTGCGCAAGACTCTTGGGGGGTACGAACGTTTTGATGCTGTCAACATTATCGCTTTGGACAGTGGTGCAGTAGCCGACTTGACACAGTACAGTTTCTTGGTGAACCTACCGCATTTACTCATGTATAATACGCACCCAATATTTTCTACCATAATTTGGAAAAAAGTTTTCGAGTAAACAAAGCCAATGGCTGATCTTTGTGAAATCATTTATTGAAAGAAAAATGGCTGTAGAAGATAAGTACATTCACCACGAATCACCACAATATCCATGGTTTTTCCTTCGATAATAGCCTGCAGGCATTCCATGGTGAAAGAATGCTTGTAAAAAACTCAATTGTACTATGCCACCATGTTGGAAACACAGTAAAACAATTTCTGTTTCTGACCTGGGTGGTACACTGTTGTTATTCCTTACTGTCTGTTGGATGGAATCTCACAACCAATTGGCCATTAAGGTTCATTATCTTGAACATACCTTCATTTAAGACGACCACATATGTAGTGTTGGGTCTCAAGGGACTTAATGTACGAAATTAGATCCGAAATGAGCGTTAATATTGGAAGCAAAAAGGGACTTGATTTGCATACGGGACAGTGTAGAACAGACTAGTAGGAGGACTATTAATGGAACTAAGGATGTATAATGTACCGTTTATTGGAGCTGATCGATTCACGACTTCACATTGGTGACAAATACCATTCAGTGTAAGACCCAAGCTGGAAGCAGAATTGGAGAAACTTGAGGCTGACAACATAATTGAGAGGGTAGAGAAGCCAACCAGTTGGGTGTCCCGTGTAGTTATAACGCCAAAGCAGTCCAGCAATGAAATACGGTTGAATGTGGATATGAGGGAAGCAAATAAAGCCATTCCACGAACACACACTGTCATGCCTACACTTGACGATATTATAAATGAGCTCAACGGGGCCACAGTATTTTCTCATCTTGATATGAACCATGGGTACCATCAACTGGAACTGAAGGAGAATAGCAGCGACATCACCACTTTTGCAACAAATGTAGGTCTCTACAGATACAAGAGACTCAATTTTGGTACGAGATATTCCAGGGAACTGTCAGCAAAGAAATCACTTGAGACATAGTGGGATGCATCAACATCAGTGATGATATCCTTGTACTTGGCAGGAACCAAAAGGAACATGATCAGAATTAAGAGAAGTTGCTTAAGAGAGCTAGAGAGAAAGAAATCACCTTCAACAAAGATAAGTGCGAATTCAATAAGGATAAGTGCCTGTATTATGGAATGGTGTTCTCGAAAGAAGGGGCCTCCCCTGATCCCATGAAGGTAGAGGCCATTAAACAGGCTGAGGCCCCACGCAACGCTAAAGAATTGAATTCGTTTCTGTGCACTGTCCAGTACAATGCAAGATTCATGGAGAGTTACGCCCCACAAACCGATGCTCTGAGGGCACTGCTTAGAGCCGACGTTTTTAAGTGGGAAGAGAAACACCAAGAAGCATTCAAAGCTTTGAAGAATGCTCTAAGCGCTGATACAGTTTTAGCGTATTTTGATCCTGCCGCTGATCATGAAGTACATGTTGATGGCTGTCCCCTGGGGATCTCGGCGACGTTAGTCCAGCGCAGTCCGAAGGAAGACCATTGAAGAGTGGTACAGTATGCAAGCAGGGCGCTGTCAGACGCCAAGCAGAGATATTCCCAGATCTGGAGACACTGGCCGCTGATTTCGCATGTAGAAAGTTTCATGTCTTCCTGTATGGTAAGCCATTCATGGTTGTCACTGATCACAAGCCCTTGGAGGTCATTTTTAATAACCCGAGGCATGCAACGTCTATACGGTTGAAGAGAATGACTGTGCGAATGCTTGATTATGAGTTTAAAGTAGAATACAGTCCAGGGAAGACCAACATCTCACACTACACAACAAGACACCCCCTTCCTCTCAAGCAGAGCAGCAAAAGGGAACTGGGCACGACTAAAGATGTCAGGCATTACGTGAATTTTGTAATTGAAAATGATATTCCAAAGGCGATAAGCAAGGAAGAAATAATCGTGTCAACAGGAAATGACAAGGAATTACAGAAATCGATTAAGTGTGTCAAAGAGAAGAGTATACACCATAAAGATGAAGACTTGAAGAAGTGCTCTAACGTTTTCAACGAACTGGCAGTAGTTGATGGGCTCGTTCTCTGCAGTGAACGCATTGTAGTGCCTCAGAAACTCAGGGAAGCCATGGTTAAGATTGCTCACAAAGGCCAACAAGGGATTATTCGCACACAGCAGCTACTGCGTGCCCATGTGTGGTTTCCTGGAATGGACCCAATGGTCGAAAAGCATATAGGGAAATGCCTCGCTTGCCAATCTACCACACCCTGTCACACCAGAGAGCCTCTACAGATGACAGATTTGCCAAGGGGGCCGTGGAAAAAAGTCAGTGTAGATTGCGCGGGGCCGTTCGAAACAAAGACATGGCTTTGGTCTCTTGGGATCAGTATGCCAGGTATCCATGTTGTTGAGTTTACATCAAGTACTTCTGCTGATTATGTCATTCCCCTATTTACGTGCGTGTTCAACACAGATAATGGGCCCCCGTTTAATGGACTAAAGTTTGCGAACTTTGCTCAGGAACAAGGGTTCAGACACCAAAAGGTCACCCCTAGATGGGCTAAAGCTAATGGTGACATGGAACGTTTCATGCAAACCCTCAAGAAGAGTGCAAGAATTTCTAAACTTGAAGGGAAAGCTATTCGGGAGGGAGTGCAAAGAACGGTTGGCAGCTATCGCGCCACACCCCACCCAGCAACAAAGAAAAGCCCTGACATGCTCACGTTTGGCAGAGAGCTACGGAGGAAGCTACCTGAAAAGATCGTACCCGCAGGAGAAATTCCATACGACCCAATCAGACAAAGAGACGTGGCTAAAAAGAAGCAGATGAAAGAGTACGCAGACAAGAGGCGGAACACCTGCGAAAGCCTTATAGTGGTTGGAGACCAAGTCCTTTTGAAGCAGAGCAAAGCAGATGTTCTCACCCCTGCATTTGACCCCCAACCTTTCTCAGTAATAGGCGTGAAAGGTAGTATGGTCACTGTGAAAAGGGGTAGGGAGATTGAATCCCGGAATTCATCCCATTGTAAGTTGCTGAAGCACACAAGGGAGGATGAGTACGTAGCTGTGGATTTGGACCGAGAAGGTCTGGATACATCCAGTGTGGAAGAGACTGAAATAAGATCCAGGGAAGATTTGCAACCCGACAACCTCGGTGCATCCAGTGAGATGACAATTGGCCGTCCACATAACGAGCCAAAATGGTCCACTGACATCCCCAGGAGCGACGGAAACGGAGGGACATCAACAGCAGCCAGACGATACTGCAGTAAGCGGGCCAAGAAGATCAGCACGTACAAGGACGTCTACTTGGAACACTATTTACAGAGACTTTGAGCCACACTAGAAAAAAGGGGGGACATGTAGTGTCGGGTCTCAAGGGACTTAAGAGAGCTTGACTACAAGATTCGCATTAACTGCGGCGGATGTCAAAAAATCGAATTTCTTCAAATGACCTGAAACTTACGTTATGTTGAAAGGGTCCCAGGCGCTTTAGATTGATGTCATTTATTCTTAGTATTTTTGCAAAATTGTCTCAGAAAAGGAATTAAAAGATAGCGAGCTAATACTGTCGAAAATTATGATAAATTGCGTCCAATCTATGAGCAGATTTGTTGTATCAATGACAGACCAATATTACTTCCCTATGCAAATAACTTTATTTACTATAAGTAACATGCTTTAACTTTAGAAATATAGCTACAAAACCAAGGAACAAGTTGTCAATGTCCATTTACATTAGTTCAAATAGTTCCTAGTAAGTTTTACTTTGCTGAAAACAGAAAAAGTAGCTCAACTGTTTGAGTGTTTCGGCAGGGTCCAAC